>JAEHOE010000168.1:0-237655 GCA_016858145.1 Edaphochlamys debaryana | reverse complement strand
GGAGGATCGGAGGGAAGTCTGGGTTCCTTCCGCGCCGGTGGGGTGGGGGCGATTGCTTGGGGCCGTGCAGCGTAGTCCGGACGACGACGACGGGGAATGCAGCTGATCGCAACTAGGCTGTGCGACGCAACGGGCAGCACAAGTAACTGCATAACGCAACGCGTTGCCGGTGGGGCGGGGACGAGGGGGTCAGAGCTGGGGAGCACGGGGGCGCCTGGGCTCACGGCTTATGGGAGGCGGCACGGCAACTGAGCAACGGCACAGGGAGGGGAGGTTATGTGACACTTGCAGGCCCCTCGCCCCCGGCGGCCCGGCTCCGAGGAGGGGGCACGTGTGCCGAGGGTCTGCAGTTGCCGCCATGTCCAGGCAACCTTAGGCGCAGGACCGAGCATGGCCGGACGCGACACTGCTTCGAGGGCTTCCTGTCGGCTGTCGCCGCCGTGCGGGGGCGGGGTCGGCATGCCCTTGCAGGCAGTCAGGCAAGCGTGGAATCCCAAGCGCCATGGCAGGTGGGCAAAGGCGGGCCCTTGCCGGTCGGGACGCCGGTGCAGTCACCGCGGGAACCGGGGGGCGCTGGGGGATGCGGCGCAGCGGCCGGCGAGGGCATGGGCATGGCACGCGCGTCGGGCCTCATCCAGCCGGGAATTCCCAGAGGCGAAACAGCCCTTCACAAACGTTATTAGCTATAGACAGTATTACTACGTAGCGCGAAGGGACATTGGCGTTGTCCTCGCACTCGCGAGAGGCCCGGTAGGTGCACCCAGCGCACCAACGATCGCGCAGCCGTATTCGTCTCGCTGCAATCAATGACTCGCACATAGCAGTTTCCAGCGGAGCAGGAGAACCTTGCCTTTGTAGGTCAACGACATCCGAGCGAGTTGGGCCCAGGGCGTCGCGGCTCTTCCAGCGCCACGTCTACTAAGGCTCTGGACTTCGACACTAAGGTTCCAGGGGAATTCCAGCCGCCTTTAACGAGGAGAGCCGCTCAGCAGCCCGTTTGGAGCGATGCGCGAAGCTCTGGGAGCACGTTACGCCAGGCCCTGACGTTCTGCGAAGCTCGCGTGAACAATGGGTGAGCTGAGGGACCTGCGGGAATGCCTAGACCGGGCTCGCGACGTGTGTGTCCACGCCTGCACTCCAGAAACGCCCGCACCCCCCATCACCCCCCATCCGTCACACGCTCGCCCTCCCGCCTTGACGCGCCTCCTTTGCCCGCCACTCCTTAAACCCTTCCCTTCCCTGTCCCGCCCTGCCCCAACAGGCAACCGGCAGTCGGGGCCCGCGGAGCATGCGCCCCGCTCCCGCGCCCCGGCCTCGACCGCAGCCCCCGCCCCGGACGCGCGCCCCAATGAGGCCGCCCTCGCGCCCGCGCCCGTCCCCGCCCCCCCACCCGCCCCCAACCCCAACCCCGCTGCGTCCAACCCCAATGCCCCGACCGCGGCCCCCGCCGGCCGCGATGGCGGGCCCCGTGAGGGCCGCGACGGTTGGGGCGGGGGCGGAGGCGGGGGCGGAGGGGGGCCCGGGGTCAGTGGGGTTGTGCGGTACATCACCCTGCCGCCGCCAGGCCCAGGCGGGCCCGGTGGGCCCGGTGGGCCCGGCGGTGCGGCACCTCAGGAGCGGATCACGGTGGACATCCGCGCATCGCATCTGGATCGGGATTACAATGTGTACATACGGCAGGATCCGCCGGGCGGCGGCGGCGGGGCCGGCGGCGGCGGCGGCGGTGGCGGCGGCGAGGGTGAGGGCGATCGGGAGCCGCCGCTCGCTCTGTCTGACCTGAGGGACATCCGTACGGCATGGAGCGGGCTGCAGGTGGGGTGGGGGAGGCGAATGGCGGGGGTGGGAGGGGGTGGGAGGGCGGATAGGCTGCGGCCCAGCCGGTCAGGGGGGGGCCTTGGCGAGGGATTGCAGGGGCAGGTGCGTGCGTGGGGGCTGGGACCGGAAGGCCTGCGGCGGAAGCAATGAGGAAAGCAGCAGGGGCGGGGCATGCTGTCTGCACGTCTCAGCTATCGCGCACCCCCTCCCTCCCTCCCCCCTCTTCCCTCCCCCCCTGTCAGGCCCTAGGGGGGCTGCTGATCACGGCCCTCACCATCCACAAGCTGGTCGAGGACATCCGCCTGATCCGGGCGCTGAGGCGGGGCGGGGGGCTGTTCGGGGACGTGTCGCCGGGGGGCGGCGGCGACGGAGGCGGCGGCGGCGGGGGCGGCGGCGGCGGCGGAGCAGGGGTGCGTGGGGTGGGGGTGGGGGTGCGAAGGGACCTCGGCGGGCTGCGGAGGGTGACGTTGTCTGCAGGCCGGGGTCTTGGCCGGGGTCGTGCCCTCTGTGGGTTTGGTGGGTGGGCGTTTGCCGCGGGAGGTCCCGTAGTCCTCGCCCCGCGGGCTGTGGAGGATGATGTGCTGTTGTTGCCTGCCGGCCCGGGCCTTGGAAAGGGGTCTCCGCTTAGCCGCACCCTGCCCTGGGCTTAAGATGGCAAGCGCACTGTGTGGAGTTGCCGGGCCGGAGGCGGGCTTGGGGCTTCCTCACCCGCTGTTACTCCGTCATCCTAAACCTCGCTGCCCGTCCCTCCCCTCCGTGCCCGCAGTCGCGAGCCCCGCGGCCCCGCGCCGGACCCTCCTCCACTCCCTCCCCCTCCCCCGCCTCCTCCTCCTCCCTCGACCTAACCGATCTGGGGGAGGCCCTGGGGGCGCTGGCGGCGGGGGCCAACGCCAACGCGAACGCCGGCGGCGCCGCCACCTCGGGAGCCGCCGCCGCTGGCGGCGCCGCCACGGCAGCCGGCGGCGGCGGCGGCCCGGCAGCTGGCGGCAGGCCGGGAGCGGCGGCGGCGCAGAAGGCCGGGGCTGGCGGGGGTGGCGGCGGCGGCGGCGCGGCGGGGGCTGGCGGCGGCGGCGGCGGTGACGGCAGCGGCGGCGACGCCAGTCTGTCCTGGGCATCCATCTCTGGGCTCACGGAGGTTAAGATGCTGCTGCAGGTGGGGTGGGTGGGATCCGCTTGGGGCGCGCAGGCGGTGGATCCTCCCCGGTGGTATGGGCTGTCGCTGTTGTGTTGCATGAGGGATGGGGGGATGGGGGGGTTCCAGCCACGTTCCCACCCGCTGGACGCTCTAGACCTCGGTGCGCATCGGGCTCGGGGGCGGCTGTTCTCATCCCCCTTCCAACACCCCGCGTCCCCTTCCGCCCCCCCCCCCCCCCCCGCAGGAAGCCACCGTGCTCCCCATCCTGCGGCCCGACCTCTTTCTGGTGGGGAGGGGACAGGGGGGCGGGAGAGGCCATGCACAGCGCACGTGGTGGGTTGGTGGGAGTAGGGCTGGCAGTTGTGGATAGCGCCGAGAGCACCCCCTAACCCCTTCCCCCCCCCTCCCCCTCCTTCCCCCCCCATAGGGCATCCGCGCGCCCCCCAAGGCGCTCCTCCTGTTCGGCCCCCCCGGCACCGGCAAGACGCTGCTGGCGAGGGCGGTGGCGGCGGAGAGCCGGGCCACCTTCCTGCCGGTCACGGGTGGGGCGGGGTGGGCAGGGAGGGGGGGCACGGGGGTGCAGGGTCCAGGGGCCGGCTCTTCACTTGCTGCATAGCCAGGGGCCGGCTGCCTCGAGCGTGTGCCTGCTTTCTGCGCCCTCTTTCCCCCCCCTTTCACCGTCCCGGCAACCCCCCCGCCCCCTGCCTACCCCCCCTCCCCCGTTAGGCTCCTCTGTGCTCTCCATGTGGTACGGCCAGTCCGAGGCCAACGTCAAGGCGCTGTTCGAGAAGGCGCGCCGCAAGCAGCCCAGCGTCATATTCATCGACGAGGTACGACAGTGTGCCGTACGGCAGTGTACGGCAGTGTGCCGTACGGCCGTACGGGTGGGCCCCGGGGGCCGGTTGCTCAGCCGCGTGAGCGCCAAGGGTCTCTCTAGCTAGCTATCCCACACCGAACCACACGCCGCAGAAGCGCAGGCAACGCGACACCCCGCCCCTCCCCCCTCCCCCCCAGACGCTCTCCCGCATCTCAGCTTCAGACACCCCCGCCTCTCCCCCCTCCCCCCCCCTTATATCAGGTCGACTCCCTGCTCGGCAAGCGTTCCGGGGGGGGCCTGCGCGACTCCACCCCCGACAAGCGGGTGACCAACGAGTTCCTGGCCTTCATCGACGGCATCCAGTCGGGGGGCGGGGGGCACGGGCAGGGGGGGGGCGGGGGAGGGGGGGCGGGAGGGGGGGGAGGGGGCGGAGGGGGAGGGGGGGAGGCAAGGGTGATTGTGATTGCCGCCACCAACACGCCCTGGGACCTGGACGAGGCGGCGCTGAGCAGGTGGGGGGGTGGGGAAGGGAGGTGGGGGGAAGGGAAAGGGGGCCGGACTCCGGGCAGGGAGGGCAGGGAGGGCCGGGGTGTGCGGCCCTGGCATGGCGGGGGGGCGCACGTGCGACACATGAGAGGTGCCGTGGGGGCAGGGAAGGAAGGGAAGGGTGTATCGGTGCGTTCTCCGCCTCCCCTCATTACGTTTCCGCCTTATCCGCCTCCCCCCTCCCCCCCCCCCCAGGTTCTCCCGGCGCATCTACGTGCCCCTCCCCGACCGGGCCACGCGCGCATCGCTCATCCGCAAGGCCATGGCGGTGGGGGGGTGGGGGGGTGGGGTGTGTGGGGGGGAGGGATGTGAGGGGTGCAGGGAAGGCAGGGAGCTGTGGCTGTGCGGTGCCCCAGGCCTCATCACGACGTCTGCTCCCGCCGCCGCCGTCCTTCCCCCTCCCCTCCCCCCCTTCCCCCCCAAGGGCGTGCACACTGCCGTGTCCGAGGCCGAGTGGCAGTCCCTGGCTGAGCGCTGCGAGCTGTACTCGGGGAGGGACCTGGTGCAGGTCTGCAGGTGGGGGGGGGGGGAGAGGGGGGGGAGGTATGCAGACCGGAGGGTGCAGGCCTTGTTGAAGGCTGCAGAGGGGCGGCGGATCCCTCAGGGGGACCCCTCAGGGAGCCCTCAGGGAGCCCTCAGGGGCTCTCTGCTTGCATGGGTACCGTACTCCATGGGTAGTAGCCCCGATCCCGCATCGCCTTGGCCCATGGACCTTACGCCCCCAAACATACACGCCCCTCTCCCCAAACCCCCCCCACCCCCCAGGGAGGCCGCCATGCGCCCCCTGCGCGAGCTCTGGGGCCAGCGGCTGTTGGAGAGCGGGGAGGGGGCAGCGGGGGCGGCGGGGGCCGGCGGCGGCGGCGCGGGCGGCGGCGGCCGCATCGGCCCCGGCGGGCCCAGCCCGCAGCAGGCGGCCACGCAGGCACGGCTCGTGGAGCTGGTCGCAAACAGCCTGGCGGCGGCGGCGGCGGCGGCGGCAGGACCGGCGGCGGCGGGACCGGCGCCGCCCGCTGCGGCAGCGGCGGGGGGTGCTGGCGGGGAGGCAACGGCGGCGGCGGCGGGACCAGCGACAGGGGTGGTGACGGCGGCGGCAGGAGTGGTGGCGGCGGCGGGGTCGGGCGACCGCAAGCGGCGGCGGCCCTGGTGGCGGTGGTGGGGCGGCGGCGGGGGCGACCCATACGAGCGGAGCAAGAAGCAGGTGTGCGGGCGAGAGGGTAGGGTAGGTTAGACTGCACCACAAGGGGGGTTACGAGGGCAGAGGCCTTTGCCCCGCGGCCCGGTGGGGAAAGGTGGCCGCCCGCATGCTTTCGCAAGGGGCAAGGCTGCACGCTCTCTTCCTTACCATGCTCCCCAGCCGCCCGCCCTGTTGTCTCGTGATGCAATGGCGCTCAGCTCAAAACCGCGCCCCATCCGCACCCCGTCAACCCCCCCCCCCCCGCCTCAGGCCCGGCGGGAGCTGGAGCGGTGGAAGCGGCGGCACGGGGGCGCCGCCTCCTGGGTGGACGTGGAGGGAGTCATGGCGGCGGCGGAGGCGGCGGCAGCGGCGCGGCGGAAGGCGGCCGAGGCGGCGGCGGCGGCGGCCGCTGCCCCCACTGCCTCCGCCGGCGGCGCTGGCGCTGGCGCGGGCCCGGGGCCGGGGTCCGCCGCAGCGCAGCAGGGCGCGCAGCAAGCGCCACACGGCGCACAGCAGGCGCAGCACGGGGCCGGGGACAGGGGCGGCGGCAAGGGTGCGGGTGCGGGTTCAAGCGGGTCGGGGTCGGCGGCAGGGGCGGGGGCAAAGTACACGACGGTTCAGGAGTGGCGGCGCACGGTGGGCAAGCGACGGACGACAGCCGACTCGGCGCCTCTCGCAGCCGCGTCTGCAGCCGCCCCTCCGGCGGCCGCAGCGGAGGCGGCGGCGGGGCCCGAGGGGGCCCCCCCCGGGCCCGACGGGGCCCCCGCGGGCCCGGGGCCCGAGGCGGAGCCAGAGGGGGCGGGGGCCTCGGCGGCGAGCTCGGAGGGCGGCGCGGGGCCATCGACTGGCGGCGCGGCGGCGGCGGCGGCGGATGGGCGGTCTAGCGGGGAGGTGGCAGAGCGGGCGGAGGCGGAGGCGGAAGGCCCCAGCGGCCCCGGCCCTGCCTCGTGTGTCGACGGCAGCACGGCGGAAGGCGCGGGCGGCAGCGGAGGCGGCTCCTCGGAGGCTCCTCCGGGGCCCGCCCCGCCCGCGCCCGCGTCAGTCCCGGCACCTGCAGCCGCCGCCGGCCCCTCCTCTTCATCCTTCCCACCGGCGGCCTCCACCGCAGCAGCTCCGTCCAGCTCAGCTGCCGCCCCGTCCACCTCTGCCCCAGCTCCCTCGCCCTCCTCCTCTGCAGCCACCTCCTCCGCTCCCGCCCCCTCCACCACCTCGGCCCCCACCTCCGCCGCCGCCCCCTCCACCTCCAACCCTGCTCCCGCCCCCTCCACCACCACCTCCACCGCCCCCACCACCACGGGCCCCGGCGGCGCCCCGCTGCTGTCCCTGGCCGACCTGCTGTCGCTGCCCACCGCCGCCGTGCGCCCCGTGACGGCGGCGGACTTCGAGGCCGCGCTCAAGGTGAGGCGTGGGTGGGGGCGGGGGTGAGTGTCGGCACGGAGGAAAGGGCCGCCCGACTGCGCAAGCGATGCGGGCATCCTGCACAGGGGTACCCTCGCCCCTCCCACCATGGGGCGCTTCCTGGCTTGGAGGACGCGTTGGCCGGGGGGCATCGCTGTCCGCGCTGGTGCCTCTTGACACGAGCACATGAGCGTGCACACAGTGCCTCTTGGGCACACCCTCCCCTTATCGCCCCCCTGCCCCCCTGCCCCTTCCCCCCCCCCCCTCAGGTCATCAGCCACACGGAGCTGGACCAGACCGCCCGCTACACCGAGTGGGACGAGCAGTACGGCAGCGGCGCGGCCGCCAAGGGCCGTACAGGCCGCGGCTCCAAGTGGTCCAGCATGTACGTGTGAGGGGACCCGCGACGGAGCGGGGACTTCGGCGTTGGGTTTGGCGGACCAACGAGCGCGGGGCTGTTGGGGGAATGGGAATTGGGGACGAGGTTACGCGAAACGTAAGGCCTGTTGGGGGCACGCGTTGGCTCCGGGTCCATGTTGGCGAGGTCGAGCTGTTGAGCAGGGCAAGGGCTTTGATGGCACGTGCAAGGATGTTGGCGGTGCAAGCGGACGCGAAGGCGGGAAGCTGCGGAAGCAAGGGTGCGTAGGCTCCGGCAGGCACGCCGCTGCTCAGGGCGTGGTGGTAGCTGGAGGGGAGACCGCTGGCGGACTGGGCAGGACAGGCAGGACGCGGGCTAACGGTCGGCAGCGTGGGCACGAGGTCGCAACGCGTGCCGAGACGAAACCCTGGTGCTCTCGCTTAGCGATGCCGTAACCGGCCCCGTTTACAGCTTGCAATTTGGTGTTCGTAGATTGTCCTATGCACTTGGCGGCACTCGAGCCATCAGCCTCCGCCATCCATCCGTTGCATAAAGGTGGCCTGAAGTACATCTCGTCTTCGATGCCCAGCGGCCTGAGACCGACACGAATAGGCGCTTTGGCATCCCTCCTGATGCTCTGGGTCGAGTCAGGGCTTGCCGGGCAGGGTCGGACCCTGATTGATCTTTTCGTCCGCGGACCGCATAACCTCCAGAGGAATCATAAGCTATATCGACATTTACTAGTTGAACACAGCGCCGCCAGGGCAGAAACCTGAGTAACGCGTAAGTGACATAGGTGCTCCCGGCTCCGATCGTCGGTCAAGCGGAGCCGGCGTTGACCCCACCGTGGCGGCCCTTGTCGTCGCCCGGATGGGGTTGCTGTGATAGATGCGTAACGCAGGAGCTGGCGATGACACTCGGAACTCCCGCCGTCGCCGGTCTCGGGCCATGCGCAAATTGGTACGGAAGCAAATCCCGCCTCGCGACACACAAAAGCCCCGCTGCGTTCTCAGAAGTTCATTCCCGTAACGATATAGCAGAGAGTTATCGCATAAGCAGGCCGGCGAGCTTGCAAAGTAATTCTCGGAGAACCTCGTAAAGGAGCACAACACCCACTTCCGGCGTCGTCTTGCCACGCTCCCGGCCGCTTGGAGGCACTTGTGCGCACTATTGGCTTTATTGTGCAACCGCGGACGCGGCTCTGCTCGAAGAGGTGGGTTACGGAAGTCCTCGCGGCCGGGCGCATGACCTGCGCCCTGGTGGACTGGGGCTCTCTCTGCTCCTTATGTCCGCCGTTCCTATGTCAGGCCATCGAGCCTTGGGGCATAAGGGCGGTACTAGGCTGGCCCAGTGCACGTTTACCCTAAATCGCAACATCAACATCCCCGTCCGCTTTCGCAGACCAACAATGATGTCGACTACCTTCACCGCCGGCCAGCGGGTCGTGGTGCCCACCCGCAAGGCTGTTCCGGCCATTCAGGCCAGCCGCGGTGTCGCCCGGCGCCCACAGCGCATTGTCGCCGAGGCCGCCCCGGCCGGCCCCGGCTCCGTCGCCGCCAACCCCGTCCCGGCCAAGGCTGAGGCTGCCCCTGCTTCGGCGGTAAGTTTCTGGTCCTCGGTGCGTAGTCGCTTCGCTTCGAAGTGCAACACGCGATCCTTTGCGAGCGCAACAACCGAGTCGCCCCGCGACCTGCTTTCAAGCTCATTGCATAGAGACGGACTCACTTGCTGCTATAGCGTAGCCTTCCGGGTTCGATTGTGTGTTGGGGCTTTCGGGTTCCGACGTCCTCTGCTGCAGCGTGTCACCTGCAAACACCTGACTCTCCCCGCGGTGTTTCCTTACCCCCCCGCAGCCCCACGCCGAGCCGCCCAAGAAGGACCGCGCCCCCGTGTCCGACGACCAGATCGCGGCCCTGCGCGCGCAGCTGAAGCGCTCCACCGAGGCCCAGCGCAAGTACTCCACCTTCACCCAGGAGAAGGTACGTCCGACTTACTACAACCCGGGCCCGCACAAGCCATTCCGTCTTCCACGCCCTTCCTCCCTCCCCCCACAAACCCTAGCCGTCCCCTTCTACCTCCTGCCGGTCCGCACCACGACGCCAGCCCTTCGGCACCTGTTGCTACGCACCAGCGCGCCGCGCAGTGCGCCCCCTTCTAGACGCACCCTCACCCCCACGACCCCCCACGACCCCTCCCCCCAACAGGTGGACGAGATCTTCCGCGCCGCCGCCGAGGCCGCCAACGCCGCCCGTATCCCCCTGGCCAAGATGGCCGTGGAGGAGACCCGCATGGGCGTGGTGGAGGACAAGGTGATCAAGAACCACTTCGCGTCGGAGTTCATCTGTGAGTTCGGTGTTGCTAGTGGTTGTGATGCTTGGTGCTGGCTTGGATTGGCTAATCCTTGGCCATCTGGGTTGGGCGCCCCGGGTCTGGGGTTTGGGGCAAGGGACGATCGTGGTCGACCTAGGGTTCTAGGGCTTGGGTGCTGGCGGCGGTGTGTGCGTGCAGAGGTGCTTCCTGTGTTGCCCTGACCCTCTGACCCCACCTGGTGTGTGCAGACAACAAGTACAAGCACACCAAGACCTGCGGCGTGGTGGAGGAGGACAAGGCCGGCGGCATTGAGAAGGTCGCCGAGCCCGTGGGCGTGATTGCCGGTGCGTGGTGGCTAGTCACGAGGGGGGCAATGTCCGGGACGTACGTCCTGACGCGTGCCGGAATTACGGCATGCCAAACCCTAGCTCTAGGGTTTGGCCCCGTGGCCCTTCGCCTCCCGCGTAACGCCCGCACAACCCCACTCACCCCCTCCTTCTCCCCCTCCCCCTCCTCCTCCCCCACCCTCCCAGGCATCGTGCCCACCACCAACCCCACCTCGACCGCCATCTTCAAGTCCCTGCTGGCGCTCAAGACCCGCAACGCCCTGGTGCTGTGCCCCCACCCCCGCGCCGCCAAGTCCACCATCGCCGCCGCGCGCATCGTGCACGACGCCGCCGTGGCTGCGGGCGCCCCCCAGGACATCATTGCCTGGATCGACTCGCCCTCGCTGCCCGTGTCCCAGGCCCTCATGGTGGTGAGTACGGTTTGAGGGCTAAGGGAGCCATCTGCTATGTGAAGGGTATTCAGGGTGTCAGGGACTGCTGGGCAGGGGCTGTTCGGGGTGCGTGTGTACTCAGCGTGCCCCCTGTTGTAAGCACAGTCTTCGCCAGCCTGAGGCAGCTGCTTCTCAGCACTCTGTTGTGCGCTTGGCACCTGTTGACTCACGGCTGTCGCGCGTATCCTCGTGTGCCTGTGCCACGCAGGCCCCCGAGATCAGCCTGATCCTGGCCACCGGCGGCCCCGCCATGGTGCGCGCCGCCTACTCGTCCGGCCACCCCTCGCTGGGCGTGGGCGCGGGCAACACCCCCGCCCTGATCGACGAGACGGCCGAGGTGCAGATGGCGGTGTCCTCCATCATGCTGTCCAAGACCTTTGACAACGGCGTCATCTGCGCCAGCGAGCAGTCGGTGGTGGTGGTGGCCAAGGCCTACGACGCCGTGAGGGCCGAGTTCATCCGCCGCGGCGCCTACTTCCTGAACGAGGAGGAGAAGGACAAGGTGCGTGTGTGGGCTATGAAGCGTGGGGACGACTATACGTGGACCAAAAGGCGGCTGGGGGATGCGACCGGGGCTCAAGGTGGACGAGACGGGTCAGAGGAAGCGCGGCGGAGGTGGGCAGCTGCAGGGTTGAGGACATCGAGTTTTGGAGGCTGGGGCGCCTGCAAGGCACAGGGGTTGCAGGCGCCTGGGGCTGCAAAGCTCGACGTCCTCGACCCCATGCCAAGGAGCAGGTCGGGAAGCCATGGCGTGTCGAGAACGATGGAGTGTGGCGCGGGGGGGGGAGGATGAGAAGGCCTGGGTAAGGGAATGGATGAGGCTGCCAGTCTCGTCAGCCTGGAGCGCAAGGCATAGGGACTCCCAGGTTGGCAAGGACGGTCGTACTTTTGAGAGGGCTCTGGTCAGGCAGCAGCGCTCTTGCCAGGAAGCTTCCTGCGGTTGTGGCTGACTCGGCACGAGCCCCGGACCATGCGAAGGATGACCAGAAGCCGCAACAGATGCAGACGAGGAGTAGCAAGTAGTGTTGACGGTGATGCTGGCTTGGTCGTGCGCGCTGACGCCAGCATGCCTCCCCCCCTCCCCCCACCCTGTTCCCCAACCACAGGTCCGCAAGGGCGTGCTGGTGGATGGCCGCCTCAACCCCAACATCGTGGGCCAGTCCATCCCCAAGCTGGCGGAGCTCTTCGGTATCACCGTGCCCAAGGGCACCAAGGTGGGGGGCGGGAGGAGACGGGGGGGGAAGATGGCATGTGTTTGGGCACGCGGGGGGCGCGGGGCATTGCGGCGACGGCGGGATCTGGAGGGGATCACGACATTGTTCGGCCGCTGACCCTCGCCCCCTACTCCCCCGCTCAGGTGCTGATTGGCGAGGTGGAGAAGGTCGGCGACACCGAGCCGCTGTCCCAGGAGAAGCTGTGCCCCATCCTGGCCATGTACAAGGCCGCCGACTTCGAGGCGGGCCTGCTGGTCGCGCAGTCGCTCATCCAGTACGGCGGCGCCGGCCACACCTCGGTGCTCTACACCAACCCCCTCAACGCCGCCCACATCCGCGCCTTCGAGCAGATCGTCAAGACCGTGCGCATCCTCATCAACACGCCCGCCTCGCAGGTGCGGGGGTTGCTGTGGAGGGTGCTTTTGAGATGAGGAGGATGGGGGGAGGGCGCTGAACTGGGGAGGACGCGGGTTGGGGTGTGTACGCGGCCCTCGTCGCGACCACCCGGTGCAAACCTGCTGTCCACCGCAAGTGGCCAACCCTCCCCCCCCCCCTGCAACCCACCCCCCCCCCACGCTCAGGGCGCCATCGGTGACCTGTACAACTTCCACCTGGACCCCTCGCTCACCCTGGGCTGCGGCACCTGGGGCTCCACCTCCGTGTCGACCAACGTGGGCCCGCAGCACCTGCTCAACATCAAGACCGTCACCGCGCGCCGCGAGAACATGCTGTGGTTCCGCGTGCCGCCCAAGGTGGGGCCGCGGGGTGGATGTAGTGGCGGGACCCGAAGCGGCTGTGGCGAGCGGGGTGGGGTGCAGGAAGCGGTGGGTGCAGACGTACACGTGCTGATTCTGTGTGCGCGCATAACCAGCTAGGGTGTCCTGCCTGCTCTGGCCCGCACCCACACACCTCCACACACACCCGTGCCCCTCCAGATCTACTTCAAGGGCGGCTGCCTGGAGGTGGCCCTCCGCGACCTGCAGGGCAAGCACCGCGCCTTCGTGGTGACCGACAAGCCCCTGTTCGACCTGGGCTACGCCGACAAGGTGACCCACATCCTGGACTCGATCAACGTGCACCACCAGGTGTGTGGGTTTGGTGGGCTTGGGGGGTGGGGAATAGGGGTGGGAGGCGGCCGGAAAGGGGGAAATGAGTTGTCCGAAGCGGAAGGGCGCAACGCCGCGTGCTTGGGTCTGGGCCATATCTGACGCCCTCCTTCCCCGCATCTCACGCTGTCCTTCCCCTCCCCCACCCGCCCGCCCACCCCAGGTGTTCTACCACGTGACCCCCGACCCGACCCTGGCCTGCATCGAGGCCGGTCTCAAGGAGATCCTGGAGTTCAAGCCCGACGTCATCATCGCCCTGGGCGGCGGCTCGCCCATGGACGCGGCCAAGGTGGGGCATGCGGCTTTTCCACATGTCTTGGGTCTTGTGTCAGGCCTCGTACTGGTATGGTGTGCAGCCTCAGCTCACGGCTTTGTCTGATCCCTCCTCACCCGTCTCAACCCCCAATCCCACCCGATCTCCAGATCATGTGGCTCATGTACGAGTGCCCCGACACCCGCTTCGACGGCCTGGCCATGCGCTTCATGGACATCCGCAAGCGCGTGTACGAGGTGCCCGAGCTGGGCAAGAAGGCCACCATGGTCTGCATCCCCACCACCAGCGGCACGGGCTCCGAGGTGACGCCCTTCTCGGTGGTCACGGACGAGCGCCTGGGCGCCAAGTACCCGCTGGCCGGTGAGGGGCAGGGCTGGGAGTGGGTTGAGGCAACAAGGATAGGGACCGTTGTGTGGAGGGCCGGGAAGGGGATGTGTTCCCGACTGGTCTGTGTGCCCCGCTCCCTCTGACCGCTGCCCTTGCCCCTACCCTTCCTCGCCCGAACAGACTACGCCCTGACCCCCTCGATGGCCATCGTGGACCCCCAGCTGGTCCTGGGCATGCCCAAGAAGCTGACCGCCTGGGGAGGCATTGACGCGCTCACGCACGCCCTGGAGTCGTACGTCTCCATCTGCGCCACTGGTGCGTGTGCGCTTTCACTTGCGAGGGGGATGAGGGGTTGGCCCTGTGGAGGCTGGCGCTGCCGTCCTCGTTGGTCCCAAAAGCGGGTCCCTAAACTCAACCTTCCGCCCCTCGGCCCCCTCCCCCCCAGAGTACACCAAGGGCCTGTCCCGCGAGGCCATCGTGCTGCTGTTCAAGTACCTGCCCCGCGCCTACGCCAACGGCGCCAACGACTTCGAGGCGCGCGAGAAGGTGCACTACGCCGCCACCATGTGAGACACGAGCAACACTAGCTGGCTTATGGGAGGGACGGACTTGTCGAGCGGACGGAGTGGATGGCCGCCGCTTTGGTGTGTATAGGGCGCCCACTGCTACACCTTGCCTCTACACACTCCGCATGCTTACCTCCGTGCTGCACCTGTCCTGACCCCTCCATCCCCTTCCCCTCTTCCCTCCCCCCAGTGCCGGCATGGCCTTCGCCAACGCCTTCCTGGGCATCTGCCACTCCCTGGCGCACAAGCTGGGCGCCGCCTTCCACGTGCCCCACGGCCTGGCCAACGCCGCCATCATCTCCCACGTCATCCGCTACAACGCCACCGACATGCCCGCCAAGCAGGCCGCCTTCCCGCAGTACCAGTACCCGCAGGTGCGTGGAGGCGTGGGGGGCGGGAGGCGCTTGAGGTGGCCGTGTGGCCAGGGCCGGTCGGGTGTGGAGGCAAGGGGGCTGTAAACGGATGGCCTCAATGAATAGGTTGAGATTTACGGTTACTTCGTCTAACCCTCTTCCCCACCCCACCCACCCACCCTCCCCCAACAGGCCAAGCAGGACTACGCCGACCTGGCCAACATGCTGGGCCTGGGCGGCAACACCGTGGACGAGAAGGTCGTCAAGCTGATCGAGGCGGTGGAGAACCTCAAGAAGCAGGTCGAGGTGAGCATTCTCCATGATGTCTTAGACTGGGGTGGGGGACCTCGCGAAGGAGGCTGACTGGGGAGCTGGGAACACGGGATAGGGTGGAGTAGGTGGGGTGGGGTGAAGAGGCGGGCGTACGCGGTGAAGGGGTAGGTGGGAAGGCTTGAACCTGGTTGTGCTGATCCTGGTCCCTCCCCGATCCTGATCTTGCGTCCAGATCCCGTCGACGATCAAGGAGATTTTCAACGACCCCGCCGTGGACAAGGAGTTCATTGCGCGCGTGGAGACGCTGGCGGAGGAGGCCTTCGACGACCAGTGCACGGGCGCCAACCCGCGCTACCCCCTCATCGCCGACCTCAAGCAGATCTACCTGGACGCCCACTCGGCGCCCATCCTGCCCATCAAGACCCTGGAGTTCTTCTCCAAGGTCTAAGGGCCTGCGCCGTGGCGTGGGGGTGGTCTCCCAAGGCCCAAGGGCTGGAGAGTGCGGATGGCTGGCTGCAGCTGTGGCGGAGCTGGTCCCCTCGGCCGGCTGCGGCTGGCGAAGCGGGATCGGCTGTTGCCTCCAGCTGAGGGCGGCCGAGGGCTTGAGGAGCGCGAGCTTGGATGAGCGGAGGCTGGAGTGATGATACCGACGAGTGGCAGCACTTGTGCGGCGCGGCTTCCCGCGAGCGTCCTTCTCGGTGAGAGGGGGCTTTGCGGGCGTCGCGCCGCGTGGAGGGGGTTTCCCAGTCGTGTGTGCGTGGGCCTAGAGGCGAGGGTGCTCCGTGCAGAGCGGCGGAGGGTGAGGCTGCGGCGTGGGGGAGTAAACGTATGGGTCTGCATGCATGCCTCATTCTCTTGCACGTGCCACTAGGTCTTTGTGTTGCGCCCGGTGTATTGTGTGTGTTGTCCCGAAGATTAGCTGCTTGCTTTGCCTCCTTGATTCTCATTTAACCCGTTTGTGAGTGCATTTGGGCAACCGGCTAAATTGGCCGGCGGCTGTGACGGATTCCCTCGACTCCGGTTCCCCGCGGGCCTCGCTGCGCCCAGCGCGCGAGACGCGTACGACCCTTGTATGTGGTGTGCAGTACGGCAGCGCTTGGCGTTGGCGTGATGACGTTTAGGCATTCCGTCTGCTGCTGAGGTGCAGGGGGCATGTGGGGGCCTCGCAGTGCGGCGGGGGTGTTGCTACTTCACTGGGGGGTCGCCGCATGGCGGTTTCAGGTGGTGGGTGGCGCCTTCGCCGCGCGCACATTCTTTGCGCGCATTGGCGGCTTGATATAGCGCACGCATGCACTTGGAGAGGAGCGGGCGTGCTTCCATGTAATCCCGTACTTCTGCTTCCCACGATCCCCGGAACGTACTGGTGTTGTGATCCCCAGTACCCCTCATGCAGCGTGGTCCGCAGCAACTTGATCTCAGCCCCGACGTGCGTGTATGTACACACAATTCAGAGTTAGGGGTTGGCCGTATCACAGAGGGCGCACCCTGCACTCTGTCCGCATCCGGCCCCACGCCGGTCACCAACCTCCAGACATGTCGCCAGTAACCGCTCAAGACCCATACGGTAACATGCGAGCGCGCTGGGCTACTTGCACACCTCACTCTTATCTCCTGCTTTGCCACGGCCGTGAGGTGACTGGCGGTCCGGAGCCAAGCGTGCCATCATGATCTGCGCTGCATAGCGCGTTGCTTTAAACCTCCAGCAGCCAACATGGGACCTAAAGCCCGCCACCACATCGCCCACCTCGCAAGCAAGGCTGAACAAGTCTTCACCGCCTGCAGGCTCCACCAGTCCACGTGCTCCTTCATATGACCGCCCCTGCGCCCCAGCTGCCGCAGAGCAGTTGTGCAATGCTACGACTACTGGCCCAGCCGCTTAGGCTGACAAGGTAGTACGGTAACTCTGTGTTCACCAGCAGCCCAGTCGACGCCGGAAGGCTGAGCCAGACTGCACCGCCTCTAGTGAGCACCCACTGGCCGCTCGGCATCCACCCATCAATAAAGGCTGGAGAGGACTAAGAAGAACTCCACCACCACAGGATTCCTCCACTCCACTCCACCACCAGTACACATCCGCTGGCCGCCGCGCCCCGCGCTGTGCCCCTGCCCGGTCATAGAGCCCAGGCAGCTATGACTTGCACTATCTCCCCGGCCCCGCCCCGCTCCCCCCCCGACTGCACAATGAGCGGCTAGTACAAAGGCTGCACCGTGCCTGGCACTCCCGGCTCCGATCACGACCCATGCATGGAGTACTACTAACACCTCCCTCAATGCCTGCGCCCACTCACACGGCATACAGCCGATCCCACGTCTTTATTTGGCCCCTGCTGCTGGCATCAGGAAGAAGAGCTTTATTCGTCCAGCTTCATGCAGTTTGAGCACCTGCATGCCCTGCCCGTCCCGTGACGACCCTACGACCATAACCGGCATCAGCACAGCACAGCACAAACAGCATCGAACCCGCATCAACCCTCACCCCCAGTATTCCTTCCACCCCTCGACCCGCGGCCCCTCAAGAGACGGAGACCATCACCGGTACCTGAACAGCAAAGCACGGCAGCGATCAACCCGCATCAACCCTCAACCCCGCTTCTTTTCCACCCCCTGCAGAGTACCGCAGCAATTCACTTCTGCGCAGAGCAACAGTTGCTGCTGGATGCGCCCGCCACCTGCGGCCCGGCCCGGGCCCTCTTCCACGATCTTATGCGCCGTTGAGCGGCCACTTGGGCCTATTATTAGCTGAGCCATGCTAGTATCCACGACCATGACAAGAGGGCGTTGAGAGAGAGGCATAGCAACACTTCGGCCATCCCCTCCGCGTCTCAACTTCTTGAAAGTTAGATACGAGGATGATGATCAAAGGTGCAGAGGATCTTGGTCATTATAGAATAACTTTGCGATAAGCACATTCTAACACAGCTTGCCGACGACATCTCTCTTTAGGCATCGATGCCCCAGAGGGACGGACCCAGCCACCCAGGCGTGCAAGGGACCTGCCAGGAGCGGGGGCGTGGCGGAGCCTTGTGCTACTTCTCCCCTCACATGCGGATCTTGGACAACTGTCAGGATCAACCGTGTGCTTGTTTCTCAGCAGGCTTCCCGTGCATCGCTTTCACTGCGGCGCCAGCACGCTGGCCGCCAGGGGCGCCAGGCGCGCGAGCCGAGCCTCCTGCACCGGGCCGTGCCGGGGGGAGCCGCCCGCGTCGGCGCCAGCCTCGGGCCGGCCGCGGCCCGGGCCGCCCGGCGACCCCACAACGGACCGAAGCTTGCGGGAGGCGGCCTTCCCGAGTGAAGCCACGCGCGCTGCCGCACTGGGAGGCCGGTCGCCGCCACTGCCGGTCCGGGGCGGGCTGGTGGGGCCGGCGGCGGTGTCTGTGATGGAGAGGCGGTGGCGGTTGCTCCTGGCAGCTGTGGTTTGGGGCCCGGTTCCGACCGTGATGTCGCTACCTCCGACGGAGAGCTGGGAGGAAGACCGGGAGTTGCTGCCTCGCCGGCTGCGGGGCCCGCCGAGGCCCATGCTGAGGCCCAGCAGGGATCCGGTGCGCTGCAGCAGGCTCCGGGCGCGGAGGCCGCGGGGGCTGTGTGAGCCCGCTAGGGGGCTGGCGGGGCCAACCTCTCCAGGCTCGGCGCCGCACGAAACGCCAGTCCAGGGCGAGCCGGGCCCAGCGGAGGCGGAGGCCGAGGCGGAGGCGGAGCTCGAGGCGTTGAGGCGCGACTCCTCGAAGGTAAGGCCGCGGGCGAACGCCGCTTCGCCCGTTGGCGTGTGGACGGAGCTGCGGCGGCTGTGGGGCCGGCTGCCGCCACTCGCCGAGCCCCTACCGGTACCCATCAGACCCCGGAGCAGGCCCATCAGGCGACTGCCTTGGCGGCCGCCGCCGGCCAGCTCGCCCTCCTGCAATGCAGAGGCAAGCGGAGAAGGCGCGCCGCCAGGGCCGCCGACGTCCGGGGGAGAGGCTTCATCGGGTGACCGGAGGCCGGAGAGGCGCTCGCTGCGACCGCCGGCTCTTGGCGCGCCGGCGGCGACCGCGGCGGAGCCCGTGTTCAGGGGTGAGGATGAGGCCTCCAGCTCGCCCTCCTCCGACCCCACTTCGCACACCACACGGGGGTCCAGAGGGGCAGCCGGGGCGCAGAACTCGGGCCGTGGAGGCGGCAGCAGCGGTGAGGGTGCTCCCTGCAGGGAGCTGGCCTCACAGCCCCCGCCCGCCTGCGGCGTCAGGGCTACGGCGGTTGCGCTCGTGTGGGCACAGGCGCTGGGACACATTACGGCGCCGCTGGGGTCGGCGGACAGCGGTTGCCCGGTGGCGGCTGCACCTGGCGGCGGCGGCGCCCACGCGGCAGCGGCGGTTACGACGGCGGCGGCGGCGGTGGCGGCGGCGGCTGCGCCTTCAAAACTGCCGGCGTCCGCGCCGGTAGCAGCGGCGAGTGCCGCGGAGCTAGCACCAAGGCGGCTGCTTGGCATTCGCGGGCCGGAGCAGGAGGAGGCTTGCCCGCTTCGGGGTCCGGTGGTGGCCGGCCCGAGCCCCCCGGCCGCCGCCAGGACCGCCGGCGGCGGTAAGGGGCCGCTTCCGGCTGCCGAGAGGGGCGGCACGGGCGGCCCTGGCTTGGCATCTGGCGTTGGGGGCAGCGGTGGGGGCCCGGGCGAGGGCGGCGCCCAGCCCTGGTGCGGCCAGGCGGGGAGCGGCTCTGGCGCTGAGGCGGCCGGTGCGGGCCCCGAGGAGCGGGCGTCGGAGCAGGGGCCCACGCTGCGCCGGGTCCACGGCGCCAGGCCGGACGTCGAGTCAAGAGCCGCGGAGTGGAGGGCGGAGCAGGCGGCGGTGCTGCCGCCGGCGCTCAGGGGTCCGTCCGTGCAGCGGCTCAGCTGGGGACCCAACCCGGCCTCGGCGCCTGAACCCGCGCGAGGGCCGGTGCAGCCGCCGCTGCCCTGAGCCGTGCCGTGATCCTGCCCACCTAGACCCGCTCCAGAGACGACGCCCATGCCTCCCTCCGGAGGCCAAGCGACGGAATGGACGGAGCGAAGGTCAGCGGCGGAGGCCGGCCCAAGCAGAGCGTGTGTTCTGGGCAATGGCCCCGACTGCGCCGCCGCTGCGGCGGCCGCCGCCGCCGCCGCCTGGGGGGATGCAAGTGCCAGCATCATTCGGGCCGAGAAGCCGCGCGAGCCCTGCGAGCCGCCCAAGCCAGAGGCACCGGAGGCGGCGGCTGTCGTGGCGGCGGCGACAGAGCAGGCGGACGCCGCCGACATTCGGTCGTGCGGTGACGGCAGCGTTGGCGGCGGCGCCATGGGTGGCATGAGGAGGCTGAGGGCCGCCGCGCGTACGGCCGTGACATGGGCCGCCTGGGAAGCGTAGGACTCGCTGGCGGCCGCCGCCGCCCCGGGCGGCGGGGTCGGGCATGCGGGCGTGTGCCGGTCGGGGCCGCAGCCCATGAGAGCAGCCTCGATGGCGACCGTGTCATTGGTAGCCAGTTGGTCCATGAAGTGAGAGGCGGCGTCCGAATCCAGTCCGGTGGTGTCCAACGGCGAGGTCTCGGTGGGGCCCTCCTGGCGGCTCCCGGCTGCGGGACACGTCACGGGGGCGGGGGCGCGAGGTTGGATCGAGTCGGTTGGGGCGCCCCTGGGGAAGCGATGGATCAATGGGCAGATAGGGCAGGGTGGGAGCCCAGCGGCGCCGCGGCCCGAACAACCGCCGCAGATATACACCCGCCCCTCGGCCCCCGGCCCGACCCAAACCCCACGCACCTCGCGGGCGACTCATGAACTTCCGGAGCGATCTCGCCAGAGAGACCACCACGCCGCTGCGCCGGCCCGCACTCACCGCCCCCGACCCAAACCCCGCCGGGCTCCCAGCCTCTGAGGCCACCGCCGCCCCCCGCAGGGCCTCGAGCGTCTCGGCCCAGCCCCTGCCCGAAGCCGTCCCCGTCCCCACCCCCATCAGCCCAGACGGCCCCACGCCAAGGCCCGGCGTGGCTGGATGCGGCTCGGAGCCCCGGGCACTGCGGGGCCCTTCGTCCGGGCATCGACCCCAGCCACTCGAGCTGGCGCGCCCGGGCCCCACGCCCTCCGAGGGAGCGCCCTGAGGCCGGGTGTTGAGTAGGCGTGGCAGCACGCCCCCGCCGGAACTGCCTGGGCCCACGCCCCGGGCGGAAGCGGCGGCTAGAGAGCGGTGGAGCGCCCGGCCCGGGGTGGAGCGGCGGCAGACGTAGGGGGTGCCGGAGCTGCAGGTGCGGCCGGTGGAGGGCAGGCGCGTGGGGAGGGTGGTGCGGGCGGGCGGCGCGATGTTGCCCAGCAGGCGGCCCTGGGGAGCGCCCCCGGAAGTGCTGCCGGAGACGCCGGCGGATGCGTACGCGGGTGCGCCCGCCGACGTGGCAGGGGACCGACCCGGGGGACCGCTGGAGGCGCAGCGGGGGACTGAGCGGGCCTGGGCCTGGGCCTGGGCCTGGGTTTCGGCCTGGGTTTGGGCCTGGGGCTGGGCCTGGGCGACACCAGGTGGGGTCGAGGGACCCTCGCCGGATCTCAGCTCGAGGGGCATCGCAGACCTGCAAGTTGAGACACGGAGGGCGTGTTGCTTTGGCAACCGAGGCCCCAGCGGGATCCAGCAGCTATGATAAACTGTGCATCACTACCTCCACACTCCACATACAGGCCCAGCCCCGGCTATGGGAGCCCATGTGCATCCTGATCACTCCACTCCCTGCTCCGGACCCAACCGACCTAATGATTCGGTCCAAGGGACCGGTGGAGGGGCGGGACGAGGCTCGATCTAGACCCAGGCCCCGGCGACCCCCACTGGCGACAGCGCTTGCGGTCGAGGCGCGTACGGAACCCTCCATGGGCCCCGGCGGGCCCTCCGTGGGCCCACCGGGGCTTTCTGTGGGCCCGCCGGGGCCCACAGGCGAAGAGCCGCTGGCGTCCAGGATAGCGCCCCAGTCCACCTCGCTGCGGCCTGAGGTCAGGGGGCGCGCGGGGGGGGGGGGGGGGGGAGCGGGGGGCGTTTGGAGCTGAGCGGGAAGGGGGAGCGGGGCCCCTCCAAGAGTGTAGGCGGCGCAGCAGTGGGCCAGGGTGCTGTTGAGGGACCCCAAGGCAAGGCAAGGGCCGAGTGGCAGCCGTGGCCCCGTCACCCCGTTCAGCCCCGTAAGACCATCGATGGTGGCCGACTTCGCATCCTTTGAGGAGTAACCTTTTGAGGAGCCTGCCGTTACAGGCCGGGTCACCAGGGCGCCCAGAGCAGCCTCGTGATGCAGGGGCTAGGGCCTGCTTGAGAGCAAACAGGCTGCTTCCGCTTGATTGGGCGTCCGTTCGCTCAACAGCCAGGGCTGCCTCATGCGTGCCGCCCACGCCCACCTGTATCCGCCGCGGCCGCCGGCAGGGGTCCTGTGGCGGACGCTCGGGAGACCAGCGCCTCTCCAGCGCTCGAGGCCGGTCCGCGCGCCAAGCCGCCCGCTCCCGTCTCCGGTCCTGACCCCGGCGCCCCCGCGTCCCTCCGCTCCGTGAGCTTGGACAGCAACAATGCGTCATGCATGTCGTACAGTTCCGTACAGCGCCAGCCTGCGGGCGATACGGCACGGGCGGCGGGGGAAGGGCACACAAACACGCTTGGGGCGCAGGTGACAAAGCATGGCAGTGCAACGATCGGGATATGCACAAGCGTTCTGGCAGAACCCCAGTAAGCGTCGCCAGCACTTCGTAAGGAGCAGCGCACGAGTGCATCGCCCCAGGAGTGGAAGCCCAAGGAATCCTGGGAAGCGGACAGCGGGCTCCGCCACAACTCAACATACTCTACGCTAATCGCCCTCGGGTGGGGCAACCACTAGCACCGAACAAACACGCCCGAACAACACAGCCCTTCCACGCCTCACCTGCGCTCGCCGTGAGCAGGGCCCCGTAGCGACTGACGGCCTGCGAGCAGGCGGCAGCGGGGACCGGCCGGAGCGGCCGCCCGCGCCCCCCGGCGTCCTCCCAACCGCCGAACAGGTGGGAGTCCATGCCCGTGTGCTGCGCCTTCGCCTCGCCGCCTGCCGAGGCACCTGCGCTGGTGCCGGGCACGCATGTGGCAAGGGTATACTCTCCGTAGCTCAGAAGCGACCAGCGCGCCGCCAACACGGCGGGATCTATGGTCTCCTCGCCCGGAGCGTGGCCGGCGCCGGACTCGCCCTCGAAGCAGCCCCGGGGAATTGCCAGGGTGGGGCCGTCGCCGTCGCCGTCGCCGTCTCCATGCTGCGGGTGCCCGTCCGTGGACGTGCGGAAGAGCAGCAGCAGCGGCTGCGGCGGGGCGCTGGCGGCGGAGGTGTCGGCTGGGGGGGCGGTGACGGGCGCCAGAGGGGCCGCGGACTCTGGAAGGGGGGTGCACGCCGGGGGGTCGGCAAACCCGGTGAAGCTGGTGGTGCTGGGAGAGGCCGTCGATCCGGCGGGACCCAAGGGATCGGCAGGGGAGGGCGTCTCAGCAGGCCCACTGCAGCCGGGCGTAATGCCGACTAGGGCGGGCGTCGAGACTGAACCGCTAACGGCAGGCGCAGGGTCGCTGGCGGCGCCGAGAAAGGGCGCGCTCTCCAAGCCCGCGGAGCATGAGGCGGAGGTGCTGGTCGGCTGCACTGCGCCGTTGGGTGGGGCCGTGGCGGAGGCCAGCGCGGCGCTGGAAGTGCCGCCGGTTGCGCCGCCGCCGTCACCCTCGACGCCATCCAGGACGCTGGTGAGTAGCGGGGAGCCGACGGCGGTACCCCGGGTGGAGGGGGGCGGATCGTGTGTGCCCAGCAGCAGCGATGAGGCAGACATGTACGACAGCGGCATCCCGCTGGAGGCGGCGGCGACTGCAGCCGCCGCGGCGGGACCCAGGGTGCTGACGCCAGCTGCCAGCAGCGCTGCCGCTGCGGCGGCGGCGGTCTCCTTGTCTGAGTGACTTCCCATCCACTGCAGCCCCGCCGCCCCAGGGCCCAGGGACGCCACGCACCCATCCAGGCCCAAGGGGTCACCGCCGCCGGCGGGGCCCGCGGCACCGTCGCAGGCGGATAGAGTCTGCGAGGCAGGCAGCTGGGCCAACGGCGGCGGAGGCGGAGGCGGCAGCGCTGGCGTTGCCGCTGCCGTACTGGAGGTGCGCTGTCGCGCCGCCAGCCGCAGCTGGATGGCCGCCGCCACCGCCGCCTCCGCCTCCGCCACGTCCTGCCAGTTGGCGGGGGGCAGCTCCGCCGGGGCCTTGAGCCCCTCCTGACGGCGCATGGGAAGCGCGCCGCCGCCAGAGACCCGCCCAGCGGTGGCGGGAGTGGCGGCAGGCGGCAGGGAGCCGGCTGCACTCACGCGCACGCGTGCATCTTGTGTGCCGGTGGCAGGGGCCCCAGCGGGGGGCGTGGCGGCGACAGATGAGTGCCAGGGCAGCTCCGCCTCAGCCGCCTCAACTCCCGCCCCGAGGCTGAAGCTCTGCCGCCGGCTGTGGCCGAGCGACAGCAACCGCCCAAACACACGGCCCGCGGGCGGGGGCTGGCTGCCAGCGGCAGCACTGTGCTCGCCCGTACCCAGCGCCGTCGCCGCAAGGGAGACCAAGCCTCGCCCGTTGGGGCCAGTGCCTAGCGACATGATCCGTCGAAACGCGCTGAACGGGGGACCACCGGAGTCAGCGCTCCGGTCCTGGGCCGGCCAAACCGCACCCTGCGCTGTCGCACTTGCGGCGGTGGTGGGGAGGGACTCCCGCCGGTCCCCGTGGGAACTCCGAGGGCAGGTGTGTGTGGACGCGGCCGAGTCCTGCAGACAACGTTGGCAAATAAACGAGTGGTCAGGTCAGTTGAGGCGAAAGCGACGGCACTATGTTGCAGAGACTACAGGGAGGCACACGTGGCCTCGCAGGCTCACAGCCCCCGGCCTCCACCCTACGCTCGCGGTCCCTTCCGTGGGACCCACCTCCTGACTAAGCCCCAGCTCTGTACCCCAACACCGCAGGGGCGCTCGTCCTGCCAGGAGAGCCTCCCACGCGTCCTGCGCAGAGGCAAGAGGTGGAGAGGGGGCAGGTCGGGACAAGGGGTCTGAGCACGCACGGCGGCACGCGGCCACTGCGGATCCCAGCCAACTGGGGCAAGAGATCACTCGGCGCGCAACCGCCAACGGTCAACCGCCCACCGTACCTCGCGGGTCGCCGCCAGCACCTCCCGCCGCATCAGCGCCAGCTCCGCCGCCTCCTGCTGCCGCACCTCCGCCCCCGCCCCCACACCAGCCTCCGCCTGGGCTTGCGCTCTGCCCTCAGACGAAGCGTGGGCCCCGCGGTGAACCTCCGTAGGGCTGCTCAGAGTCCCGCCGTTGCCGCCTGCGCCGTCGTCGGTGCCCAAGCCCTGCCGCTGGCCGCCGCCACCGTTGCTGCTGGCGGCGGCACCGCTGGCGGAGCCGCCATTACTCTCGCTCCACACAGACTCGGACAGTAACCCCAGGGCCGAGCGCCAGCGTGCACCGGTGCCCTGAGGACGTGAGTCGTCACTGAAGGGTCGCTTGTTGGGGCCGGACCCACCTTGCAGCATCGCCCGCGGACCCAGGGGCTCGGGGCGCTGACCCAGAGACGACGGCCGCTGGCCCACCAGCGGAACTCTGCGGCCGCGGGAGGCACTGAGCCTGCCCCCGGCAGCCGAGGTAGAGGCCCCGCCTGCGCCCCTGGTGAGCGATGCGTTGGCGTCGGTGGACGAACGACGTCCGCAGCTCGCTCGGCCCTGGCTCTGCGACAGCCGCCCCGCCGCCCACAGCCCCAGCCACGCGCCCTGCAGCCGCAGCCGCACCGCCTCCCCGCCCCCTGCTGTCTCCCCCTCCTCTTCCCCAGCAACCCCTAGGGGCGCCTCCGCTCGCTCCTGCACCCCCGAGCCTGGGCCGTCCGCGCCCACCCCTGCCCCTGCCCCCGCCCCCGGTCGCGCCATCCGCACGAAAGCGAGGCGGGGCAGGGCGGGCAGGACCAGGCCCCGGTGCAGGCGGGGCTCGGGCAGGGGGCCGGGGAGGGGCCCGGGGTTTGGCGCCGCGGCGGCCGCAAGCTCCGTCAGAACCGACGGGGGCAGCCAGGGAAGCGCCGCACAGGCGAGGCGGGGCGCGGCGGCGTCCGCTGCTGGAGGGGCGGTAGGGGGCGCGGGGGGAGGGCCGGGGCTTGGGCTTCCCACGAGGCGCCTCTGCAGGCGCTGGAGCACGCCGCCGCCGCTGCTGCCGCCGCCAACGCTGGCCGCGCGGGGCGCGCTGCCTCCACGCAGCAGCGGCCGAGATGCCCCGCACAGGCTTTGGCTGTCAGACTGCGCAGGGGGAAGGGAGGGAGTGGATGCGCATTGGGGAGGCACGAGGAGGCCTGGAACGACTGGTGGTGAATCCGCCTCCGAGCTGTCGCACTCACGTCTGCAGCCAGACCGCTCGCTCGCTGACAAAGCTCGAGCTGGAGTCCTTCGGGAGGTACGCAGCAGACCACCAGAGCGGCCGTAAACGTCGACCTGCTGCTCACGTCGCCACTGCACACGGTAACCTGCAATACAGGTGAATTAGTCGCCCAATGGCGCGATCACTTCGGATGTATGCATGCACGCTGCTTGCACAGCTGTGTCCAGTCGTCGCGCTGCAGCAGCTCGGTTTTGTCCCAGACAATTGTAAACTGAAACCGGACCTGGACCTGGGCGTCACTCGTCGCATCCAGAATTGGGTCGCTCCGGCAGCTCTGACGGTCCACGAAGTCGGGCAGGCTTTCGGAGGAACCTACGCGGCAGGGCCCACTCTTCAGCGATGCCCTGTCCCCTCTTCAACGCGCGCGGTCTGGGGCAAGCGAACACGTGTTGCCTGGTTGCTCTGCTTACCTATCTCAAGCACTGTGACGGCCACCTCATCGCTCAGCAGGCCTCGGCAGAGCTCGGCGAGTCCGTGACAGCCACGGGTCCCCGCCAAGACGAGAATTGGCAGCTTCCTGCCATCCTCGGTCATAGCAGCTGACGTGCTTACAGCGCACTTCCTCATGTCCGCCTAGTTCATGACTTGGCGCGTGTGGGCAATTCGTGATATGTTGCTATAGGTAGCAACTACTAGTTGACGTAGAGTATACAGAGTTGTGATAGACGCGCCCTGACGCGCAAAGGGTACGCACAAACCCTACCTTGTGTGGCGCATTCTCCCGTAGAAACGACGCGCACGACTTAGTGTGCACTCTCTCATTTTGCGGCTTGCTGCGCCTAAATGCCTAGCTGCAATTCCATCAATTTTTACGCATGCACCGGACTCGCACTCCAGTCGCGACAGCCGCGGGCAGCCCCGCCACATACCTCCACGGGCGAGCCCCCCCCCGAACGCCCCGAAAGGCACCTGACATGACGTGACAAGTGGGCAGCTGGGCACTCCCCAGAACGCGCCTGATCGCAGGGCTTCTCAGTTGCCATGCTGGGGGCGAGCGCGGGGTTGCGGTACTCCCTAGGGATTGGGGAGTGAGGCGGGAGGAGAAGCGGCAGACCGGCAGTGCAAGGCAGGAGATGCAGCTTTGACAGCACAGGGGGGGGCAGATCTTTCCGAAAATGACACCATGCCTCATCTGGATGATGCTAGCGGAGAGGAGCCCAAATCCGGTCTCAGAAAACAAAACGGAGGTTTCATTGCGAAGTTATGGGGGGGCAAAGTTCTCGGTCGGTCGTCGGTCGGGGGGGGCCGGTGGGTTTCGTCAAAGGGGCCGCTTGGATTTTGTTCCGGCGGCCCAGGGCACTCTCCAGCATCGGAAAGCATGCCCTGAGCGTGTAGCAGGCATGGCCTTATGTTGGCGGGCCATTCAACCCCTTCCAGCAGTACCCGCGGGTCGGGACATGTCGGCATGGCAACCCTTCGACGCACACGTCGCTACCCCAGGCCGTCACCCCGGTGCTCCCGAAGTCCTCCGCCACCCGCAAGCTTGCGCCCCGCGCATTATATGTCCAGCACGGTCATAGCATCGCCCCTCAGTCCTGAGCTGACGGTCAATGGACGGGTCGGAGTCCATGGCATGGTCAATGGCTCCCGGCCAACTTGGGCAGCCGACCATGGTGTGTGCGCCCAGCGATAGAGCACGCAGGAAGGAGCACATAGACACAGGAACGGCTTAAATTGGAGTACAGGAAGGCCTTGTACGACAGTGTTGTACACTGTACGGGTCGGTCGGTCGCTGGTCGGGGGGGGGTCCAGGGGTTTTGGGGCATGGTGTCCGTGGGTTTCGTTCCTGCCCCCCCCCTGGACAGCAGGCCATAATCAGCGGTCCTATGGGGCTGAACGGGACTAGGGAGTAGGGACTAGGGAGCGTCCAGGTAGGGTTACTCCGTGAGGCACAGCCGCGCCGAGCCCCACCTCCCTACCGCCCTTCCAAGCGCTACCGGCAGACGCATACCACCAACCAAGCTCATCGCACCCATCAACCAATTGCGTCACCCCGCACACAAACCCTATCCGCCCCCTGCCTCTACCCACCCCGCCTGCCGTCGGCGCCGCACAAGATACCCAGCGCTGCCCGTGCGTCGAGCCCCCTGCGTGCCTGCAGCCCCCTCCGCTGCAAGCCGCAACCCCCTCACCCCCGGCCCCCCCACCGAACACCCGAGTCCAGGGGCCCCCCGCCCCCAGGGTGGGCCTGAGCCCTGGGGGGCCTCCGCAGGCGCCAACCCGCCCGCCGGCCCCCCCGCCACTCACATTCCCGCGTTCCCAATAGCCTCGTGTACTGCTTCAGCACACACGGGGGGTTCGCCGTTTCGGGCTTCCGTCGCTAGTCGGGTCACAGGCAAATCACTTGCCCATACCGGTACTGCACGGCACACCCATAGGCATTTGCCGCTTGGCCCCGGGTATTCGACACTTCAGAACACACAACAGGAGCCATGCAAGCCCCACCGAGCGTCTGGCGGCAGAGAGCCCCTCACCTTGCTGCTCACGCCTCGGCCCCATCCTTGCCCTGCCGACACCCACGCAACGCCTGCGCGCCACACCGCCGCCCCCCCGCCCGCCGGCACTGCTTGCCACCCCTGCCACACTGCACGCCTCCCCCCCCCCTTCCCTACCCCCCGGCCCCCCGCACGCACCCCTTCCCTCCACTCCATCGCCCCCCACGCCCTCATACCACCCACACTGGAGCCCGCAGGACCCCGCACGCCCACGGAAAGGAGCGCCACCACCACCACCACCACCCCGCGCCGCCTCACGGCGCCGCCGCCAGCCCGGCCCCGCCGCCGGCCGCTGCCGCTGCCGCCGCCGCCGCCACGCCCCCTGCCGCCCCCGCCGCCGCCCCCCCCAGCAGATCCACCATTGCCGCCACGCGCCGGCGCATGCGGCTGTGCATCATGGACTGGGGGGGTGGGGGTGCAAGGCGGGGTGAGGGGAGGGGCAGGGCATGTGGGTGTGAAGGGCTGCTCGTGTTTGTGTCTGGGGAGAACGGGGAGTTGTGGCGTCCTCTCCTCTCGCAACCCCTCGCGCCCCTCACCTTGGTCGCCTTCACGTGGTAGTGCACGAAGTGGTGCAGGCACGCCAGCAGCCACACCAGCCCCTCCTGCTGCGGCCCCGCCACGTGCCGGCGGCTGAGGGAGAAGGTCAGGTAGCCGCCGTTTACCAGGGAGCCGCCGCCGGGGCCCAGCACGGGAGACAGGTCCACGCCTGGGGGCGCAGATGCCGACGGGCGTGAGGCGCACGGGCAGGGGTGCGGTGGCGTGGGGTGGGGTGGGGTGGTCAGGAGGGGTAGGCAGAGGTGGAGGGATGGCGTGAGGGTGGGTGAGAGGAACAGGGGGCGCACAGGGAAAGTCGGGATTACTGATCCACGGGCTGCCTGCCTGGAACTAAACACAAACACACCGCTGCCCCTCCACCCCCCCTCACCCGTCATCTCCCCTGGCACGTCACGTGCGCTGTACGACACGATGGGAGCTCGTCCCAGCGCTGCGCCCCGCCGTGCCTCCACAAACTCCTGCAGGGGGGAGCGGGGGCGGGGGCGGGGAGGAGAGGGGCATGGGCCAGGGGTCGAGCCTCGAGGCAGGCTGTGTGTTTCGGGCTACGAGCTTGAAGCGGGCGGGGTCTCAGGGGCCAACCTGAAGCGATTAGATGCCGAGGGCCGAGGGTGCCTCCAAGCACCACGGATGCGGAGGGCTAGGGTTTTGGTGAGCCCGTGGCCCCGCACCTGTGCTGCGCGGACTGCTCCCCTTCCCCGTTGCCACCGCCCCCACGCCAGTCCCCAAGTACCTCCCCCCTTCAACCCCTGCTTCCAGGCTCGCAATGCCCGCTCCCTCCCGCATCTCCCTCCCCCCCTTTCTTCTCCCCCCTTCCCTTCCCTCCCCCCTTGCCTGCAGGCACGCCACGCCTATGGCTGCGTCCTGGCGGCTGCTGAAGACCAGGGGAAACACCAGCGCCACGGCGTCGGGGCCGGCGGGCTTGATCACGTAGGCCTGGGGCGTGCGGAGGGGGGGGGAGGGGCGTGTTTCCGGGGGGGTAGGGTGGTGTCGGGGGGTGTTGGGGGGTCGTTGGGGGTTGTCAGAGCTTTGGGTTTGGAGGACGCAGGAACGCATGCGGCAGCGGCGTGGGGCAGCAGCGTCCAGGGGCTTGGGGTGGAGCTGGCACGCAGCCCGAGGGCTCAACCTGGCTGCACAAGGCACGCCGCCCACTCCTTCACGCCCGCCCCTGTGATGGCCCCGGCAGCCTGTGTACCCAGCCTCTCCACAACGGCCCCCGCGGACCCATCCGACCCGGCGATGCAACCCGTCGATGCCTTCTCCGCCGACCCATCTGCCCGCCTGCCTGTGCCCCAGGATCCCGGACGACGGCCCCGCCGCCTGGCCGCTCACCTGCCCCGGCGTGTTGCAGCACAGCAGCGGAGGGCCCCCCTGCAGCGTCCCCGCCTCTAGGGCCTGGAACACTTGCCTGGGGGAGGGAGGTTGGGTGGGGGGGTGGGGGCAGGAGGGAATGGGAGGGGGTGGAGTGTGGGAGCAGGGGCAGCGTCCGCCCCCGAACCACCATCCGCGCAGGGCCCTGCACGAGCCCGCTCAGCTCAGCCCCGGACCCCTCAACACCCAACCTCCCTCCGTGCCCCCCACCCGAAGCGGGTGCCCCGCCAGCAGCACCCTCGCCGTTCCCCTCCCCCCCCCTCCCCTCCCTTGGCCCCAAGCCCCTCCCCAAGCCCCTCAAAGGCACCCCCCTCACAGGCCACCTCCCCCCTCCTCCCCACCGTATGGGGTGCCCCGCCAGCAGCACCCGCAGCGACGCCAGCGCCCGGCTCCAGCCCTCGCGCTGGCCCTCGCTCAGCCGGGACAGGAGGGGCACGTCCACCTGGGGGGCGGGGGGGGGGGGCAAGACAGGGTGCGGAGGGGAGGTGTGGGTGTTGGGGGCAGGGGGCTGTGCGTTGCTGTTCCTTGCCTACGCCAGGAAGGCATAGCTTGCGGAGGAACACACAACCGAGAAGTCCAGGTTGGACAAGGGGCAGGGGAGGGAGAGCGGGCCGGGGGGCCCAAGCACCCAAGCACCCGCTCTGGACATGATGGACAGCCGCCCGAGGTCCCCCCCCCCCACCATGCCGATGGCCTCGGGTGTCCCTGCCGCCAGCCCTACCCCTCCCGACCCGACCCGCCAGAGCCACGACCCCGGGCCCCCCAAGCCCTACGCACACGTGGCACGCGCCGACCGCGACACCGTTCTCTCCTCCTGCCCCGCTCTACCTCCCTCTCCGCCTCCCTCCCCGCCCCTCTCCCCCCTCCCCCACCTCCAGGGCCACCACGGGAGTGGGCGCGGGGCAGGGTGCGCAGGAGGCCCGGGGCGGGCCCTTGGCCCCCGCGGCCCCTGCCGCTGCTGCTGTTGTTACAGGTGCGGGAGCAGGGGCGGGTGGGGGTGGCGCCGGGGGCCCCGGGGGCGGGGGCACCAGGGCGGCCACCCCCTGGAAGGCAGCTGCCACGTGGGCCATGACGTCAGCACCCACCACCTGACAGGGGAGGGGGGGGAGGGGGGGGAGGGGGCACGGCCAGCGCTGAGGGCGCCCTTCAGAAAGGCACGAGCCTGTCAGCAGCCCGGAGGCCCAGAACCCCTCGTCCTGCCCCTCGCAAAGCATGCCCCTCGCAGCCCGCCACAGCTTCCCTCCCCAGCTTCCTCCCAGCTCCACACGCGCCTGCTTCTGGAAGGGCGGCGGCAGCGAGGGCATGGAGAAGTAGAGCCGCACGCTCAGGGGCGCCCCCCCGGGCGCGGCCGAGGGGGCGGCCCCCGCTGGGGCGCCCACCACGAGGCGGTACTCGCAGCCGCCGAACTCATGGGCGGACTCCTCAAACGGCTGGCGGGCGAGGTGGAGGGGGAGGGGTTCGGGGCGGGGGCACGGAGCACCGGCGAGGGCAGGCAACGAGGCGGGCCTCCGGTCTCACCTGGATGTCCTGCCCCGCGGCCTTCTGCTGTAGGAGCTGGTGAATTCGAGCCTGGATAACACGATTCTGACAGCTTATGAGGATGCCGCTGCCGGACATCGCGGGCTAGGATGCATGCGGTTGCAAGCACGTTCGCGTGAGCTCGAGAGCAGTTCCTCCAAGGCACCTAAGCTCGTGGTTTTTCGGGGTGGATTGCAGTTGCGGGCCGAGCTGTGTGCAAGTTGCGAAGCGACGTTTTGGCAGTTCCCGCCACAGTGATCGGCCGAACCCCATCTGCCAAGAATCCGAGAACCCCAACCACGACTCTCCAGACTATAGATCTACAGCGACAAACGCATAAGCTCCAGTCTCCTACAGGCCCATAACAGGAGCATTCCAATCCACCACTGCTCCATCGCACCTGCACTTAGAGAAAGCCCTCGCATTCGCGACCCCGTCGCTCGGTCCCGTAGCCAATGGCCGCGGCTACTGTGGATGAGCCCAGTGGAGAGGCGGCCTGGGCGCGGCAGGCGGCGGGGACCCCCTACTGCACGGTCCGGGAGTTGGACCTGGGCGTGGGCCCGCCCCTGCGCGTGCGCGAGAGCACCCTGCTCCAGGTGAGGTGGGGGCACGAAGCCTTAGCGAGGCCTGTTCTCCAAAGCATGAGGCGGATGACGGGGACGCCTTACAGCGCTTAGGGCCTTGCATCCTCGCCTCGCCGCCGCCTGGGGCTGCGCCAGGTCCGTGCGGCAAGCTTACCGCTTCGGGTTACCCCCTACCCCCTGGATCTCAAGCCGTGTGCCCACTCGTTATCCCGGACAGGACGAGGCGGGTGCGGTGATCTGGGATGCGGCCCTGGTTTTGTCGCACTGCTTGGCCCACGCCCACGCCTCAGGTGCGCCAAGCGCCCCCCTGCCGCCTCCGACCGGCCCCCTAACTTCCCCGCTCAAGCCCGGCCCCCACCCCAACAACCCTCCCCCTGCATAACCCTCTTTCCTTCGCCCTGCTTCCCCCAAACCTCCCCAATGCCCCCTCAGGTCGCTGCCCGGTGGCGGGGCGGGTTGTGGTGGACCTGGGGTCGGGCACGGGCGCCGCGGGGCTGGCGGCGGCGGCGCTGGGCTGCGCCCGCCACGTGGTGCTGATGGACCTGCCGCACCTGGTGCCGTACATGCGGGAAAACATCGCGGTGAGAGGCCACGTGGCTGTACGGCACTAGGGCATGAGAGGGGCCGGAACGCAGGTGCCCCAATCCGCACGGGGGAGGGTGTACGGTGCAGAGGTCGTGTGGGGCCCGAGGGGTCGTGTGGACGGGGTATGGGGTCTGGCAGCACAGTGCACTTCATCACTACCATATGGTTAACTCCCCTCGACCCCTCAAACCACCCCCCAGGCCAACCGCCTGGGCGCCGCCTGCTCCGCCGCGGCCCTGGACTGGAACAGCGGCCCACAGCTGAGCGCGCTTCAGGCCAGCCTGCCGCTGCCCCTGCCGCTGCCGCGCCACAGCCCCGGGGCCGCACCCTCCACCGCTTCCTCCTCCGCCGTCGCCGCCACCGCACATGGCACGCCGCCCCCCGGTCACCCTGGCCCCCCCGCCCCCCGGCCGCTGCTGCTGCTGTCCTCGGACTGCGTCTACACGCGCCCCGCCCGCACGGCGCTGTTCGGGGCGCTGAGGGCGCTGCTGACGGGGGCGGGGCTGGGGGCGGAGACGGGGGAGGCCGTGGGGGCGGAGCTGGGGGCGGCAGAGGCGGTGCAGGCAGCAGCGGAGGCGGGGGAAGGGAAAGTGGGGGAAGCGCAGACAGGGCTGGCGGGGCAGGGTGAGGCAGCGGGGCAGGCGGGGGAGGCGCAGGGGGACGGCGACGGTGTGTCCTCAGCGGCAGGGGGCTGCGGCGCCGCTGAGGGCGCTGAGGGTGAGCGGCACGCCTGCTGCCGCTGCCTGCACGCAGCGGGCGGCGGCGGGCGCGCGGACGGCAGTGGTGGAGCGAGTGGCGGAGGGCCGTGGGGCGCAGGCACCGGTCCGCTGGCCCTGCTGTCGTACGAGGACCGGCCGGGGGTAGAGGAGCTGCCGGCTCTGCTGAGGGAGCACGGCATGCAGGCGGAGGAGGTGGGTGGGTGGGTGGGTGCAGGGGGGCGGAGGAGGTGGGTGGGTGGGTGCAGGGGGGCGGAGGAGGTGGGTGGGTGGGTGCAGGGGGGCGGGGGCCGACGTGGAGGGGGACCCGGGGGGAGCGCAAGGCTTGTCAAGAGTCCGATCCCCGAGCGTCACTCCCCATGCCGCCTCCCCCCATCTTCCTCTGCCCTGAGCCCTCGCATCCACGCCTCTCCACCCGCCCCCTGCCCCCCGCTCCCACCCCCACCCCAGCTCACCCCGGCGCAGCTGCACCCCGACTGGTGCTCTCCCGACATCCACGTCCTGTGCGTGCGCATGAGCGGGACCCGCCGCGCGGGGCCGTGAGGTGGGCAGCAGCCGTGGGACGGAGGAGTGGGGACGCGGGGGGGCCTCTGCCTGCGCCCGCATGCGTCGGCCATGCGGTGTGGGGACTGGGGAGGAGGAGCCTGCAGTTGTCTGTGCCCTGCGCGTGCGTTGTGTGTGGCACGGTCTCTAGCGCAACGTACGGCACGGTCGGCTGACGCGCTGCGTGTACGGCGAGTTGTACGGCATGGTCCTGGTATCGCCGGGAATGGGAGGAGCGGTCGCTGAGGGACACGAGGTGGCGAGTGGGCTACGCAACAACGCGAGGCGTGGTATCCCGGGGGAAGGGGCCAGGGGTGTCGGCCGGGAGCAGCGGCCCTCGCGGTGAGGCCCGAGTGCGTGTGGCTAGGCACCTTCTGTGCGGGGGGACCTTGCGCTCAGATCCAGGTTGGCGCCTCCTTGACCCGGTCCGCATAACGTTTTTTGCACATACGCTGATGACAAATAACTCACGCACTGATACGGTAGCCGCAGGACCATGAGTACGCAAGCTCGCGGTGCCCGAGATGACTGCTGTTCCAAGTCCAGATTATCGTTAAGGAGAGAGTCCTGGCCATTTCAGAGCGTGGAGTAGACATGTCTGGTGGCCGGAGCCCGCGTGTCCTTGTAGTGGCGGCACAAAGCGCATCGAAAGGACTCGCGGAGCTCTGTCGCGGCCTGCTGAACAATGGAGTGGTTGTCACGGTGCTTGTCACCGGTAGGAAAGACAATTCTGTATCAACTGCAAGCTTGCTTGCAAGGCGCCCGGGCGTTTCGTTCAGGATGACAGAGCTGGCCTGCGCAGGCTCCTCCGGAACGCTACCAACGCTGCCAGCCGGCGTGTCTATAGTCCTGGAGTGCAGTAGTGGCGCTCTTCATCTGGATGCGGCAAGCGGCCAGGTCGGGTTTTACACTCGGCCGTGGGCAAAAACGCCTCAAAGGGCTCCTGGCCTTCTTTGAGGTCATAGGTACCGTTCGCACAGCGTTCGCAACCACCTAACGAGGCTTTTACTTGTCCCTGTGTACGAGTTCGGGTTCGCCTGTGTTGCGTTGTAGGTCAATCTCCGGGACCGCGACCTGCGCAGCAGCTCGACGCTCACTGCTGCTCTCGTGGTTTGCTGCGTACCTCCTGAGGGTCTGCGTCTGGCCAGTCATGAAGAACAACCGCGTCGCCCGCGCCCAGCTTGACATCACCAGCACCCCCGCCTTCTGCGCAGCCTGACGGCGACAGCCCTTGCACGCAGCCCCTGCCCCTGTTCCGTGGAGACAGCGCTCCCCGCGCGGCCAGCGTTGGTGGCAGCGGCAGCGGCGGCGGCGTGCTCCAGCGCCTGCTGCAGAGGCGCCTCGTGGGAAGCCCCAGCCCCGGACCCGGCCCCAGCCCCGGCCATCCTGTGACGCCACCCCCGCCCTGGCCCTCTGCGTGCACCGGCTCGCCCAGCTCCTGTGCCTCTATCTCCTCTACACCTTTTGCGGACGCCGCCGCGCCCCGCCTCACCTGTGCGGCGCTTCCCTGGCTGCCCCCGTCAGTTCTGACGGAGCTTGCGGCCGCAGCGGCTCCGCACGCCGGTCCCCTCCCCGGCCCGCTCAGCGAGCCCCGCCTGCACCGGGGCCTGGTCCTGCCCGCCCTGCCCCGCCTGGCCTTCGTACGGATGGCGCGACCGGCGGCAGGGGCAGGGGCAGGGGCGGGCGCGGACGGCCACGGCTCGGGGGTGCAGGAGCGAACGGAGGCGCCAATGGGGGTTACTGGGGAATGGGAGGGCGAGACTGCAGGGGGCGGGGAGGCGGTGCGGCTGCGGCTGCAGGGCGCGTGGCTGGGGCTATGGGCGACGGGGCGGCTGTCGCCGTGCCAGGGCCGAGCGAGCTGCGGCGGTCATTCGTCCACCGAAGCCAGCGCACTGCTCACCAGGGGGGCAGACGTGGCCTCTACCTCTGTTGCCGGGGGCAGGCTCGTCAGCCGCCCCGTCGCCCCCTCACGCAGCCGCAGCGCTCTGCACTTGGAGCAGCTGCCACAGTCGCTTGCGCAGAGCCCGGTGCAGCAGGCACAGCCCGGACCCGACAAGCGAACCTCGACTGACTGCTCACGCCCTCAGAGCACGGGTGCCGTGCGGCGGCGCTCGGTCCTGGGCCTACTCGCTACGTCTGTGTGGGGCGAGGCCGGCGGCCAGTCGACCAGCGGTGTCGCTGACATCAGCGACGGCGGCGGCGGCCAGCGGCCGGGCTCGAGCACCGGCGACAGCACGGGCGGCAACGGCGGGACCCTGAGCAGCCCTACGGGGGTTCACCGCGGGGCCCACGCTTCTGCTGAGGGCAAAGCGCACGCCGAGGCGGAGGCCGGTGCAGGGGCTGAGGTGGGGCAGCGGCAGCAGGAGGCGGCGGAGCTGGCGCTGATGCGGCGGGAGGTGCTGGCGGTGACCCGCGAGGTACGGCAGGCGGGTGACCGTTGGCGGTTGCGTGCGGAGAGTTGTCTCTGCTTTGTACTGCAAGTCCAGCGACTCCGCTCATCCTAACCACCTTCTTCTGCGCTGTGTGCCTTTGGCCAGGAAGCGTGGGAGGCTCTGCTTGCCGGCCGGCCGCCGCTGCGGTGCTGGGGCGCGGGACTGGGTCTCGGCCAGGAGGTACGTGCGACGGTTTGGGCCCTGGCCTGCGGGGCAGTGGAGGTGCACGGGGCAGCAGGCTTGTGCTGCTCTCTTCGCCTGGGCCCTTGGCTTGCGCTGCAGAGGTATGCGTCTTTCAGTGTTTCAACTCGTCGCTTACCTGCCGCCTCTGCCGCCCTGCTTAGGACACGTGCTCCACCTACCTCCGCCTGCCGGGGCCGGATGCTTGGACGGGCTTCCCCGCAGCTACTCACGCCCGCAACTCCGCACGGCCCCTGGGCGGGATCTGGTCTGGCCATCGGACTCATCGGCAGCCCCACGAACGGAGAGGGCGACACGCCACCCACGAGCGGGAGGGGCGGCGGGAGCCAGGGCAGCGCCCCCCGGCCCCGCCACAGCGCCAGCGGTATGACCTGGCGGGCGCTGGCGGGGGCGCGGGCGCGGCGCCGCAGCTCTACGGCCGCCGGCTTCAGCTGGCTGGCGGCGCCGCTGTCGTTTACGGCCCCGGTATCGCTGCAGGGTTCGTCCGTCGCCGCACACACAGCGCGCACGGGGTCCGCGGGCGCGGGCTCGGACGGACAGGGCTCGGGCTCCCCGGCGGCAACGGCGGTGGGCACGGGCGGGCACAGCTCTAGCACTGATCGCCCGGCCCCGCCGGCAGGCCGCGTGTTCGGGCGGCGGCTGTCGCTGGGGCACGGCCGGCACCGGCACTCTGGCCCCGGGGCGGGTGCTGAGGTGGCTGAGGCGGAGGCGGCTGGCATGCCAACGGAGCTGCCCTGGCACGCCTCTTCCGCCGCCCCTTCCACCCCCGCTGGTGCCGCTGCCGTCGACGCAAAGGGGCCACGCGCGAGAGAGAGCAGGCCCGGCTCTCCCCATGCCGCCACTCCCGCCACCGCTGGGCGGGTCTCTGGCGGCGGCGCGCTTCCCATGCGCCGTCAGGAGGGGCTCAAGGCCCCGGCGGAGCTGCCCCCCGCCAACTGGCAGGACGTGGCGGAGGCGGAGGCGGCGGTGGCAGCGGCCATCCAGCTGCGGCTGGCGGCGCGACAGCGCACCGCCAGTACGGCAGTGCCGCCGCCAGCGCTGCCGCCTCCGCCTCCGCCGCCGTTGGCCCAACTGCCTGCCTCGCGGACTCTATCCGCCTGCGACGGTGCCGCGGGCCCTGCCGGCGGCGGTGACCCCTTGGGCCTGGATGGTTGCGTGGCGTCCCTGGGCCCTGGGGCGGCGGGACTGCAGTGGATGGGAAGCCACTCGGACAAGGAGACCGCTTCCGCCGCAGCGGCAGCGCTGCTGGCGGCTGGCATGAGCGCCCTGGACCCCGCCGCCGCCGCCGCCGCCGCCTCCAGCGGTATGCCGCTGTCGTACATGTCTGCCTCATCGCTGCTGCTGGGCACGCACGAGCCGCCACCCTCCACCCGAGCGAACGCCACCGGCTCCACCCCGCCCACCAGCGCCCTCGTCGGCGACACAGGCGGCGGCAACCGGCGGCGCCGTCAGCGCTTCACTTGCCATCGCCGCAGCGGCCCCATCCAACGGCGCAGCGCAGCCTGCCGCCTCCGCCCCACGCTCCGAGGGCGCCGCCCTCCCCACGTCCGCGGCCCTTGCCGGTTCCACTGCCTTCAGCGGGGCGTGCGCCGTAGGCGCCTCCGCCAGCGCCCCGCCGCAGCCGCTGCTGCCCCTCTACCGCCTTACCGCCGGCGCCGAGGCGCAGCTCGGGGAGCCGCCGCAGCTCCCGCCGCGAGATGGGTTTGGCAGCGAACGGGGTAGCCCCTGGCCTGGGGACGACCTCCCTCTGGCGGACCCTGCCTTGGCGGCGGCGCGCTGGTCCCTTCTGAGCGCGGGCGATAACAGCGGGGCCCTGGACCCCGCCGATGCAGCGGCGGGCGCAGGCGCAGGCGCGGAGGCGGCCTCCCCGCTACGGCTGAGGAACGGCCCAGATTCGGCACAGCTGGGCGGATGGGGGGACAGCTCAACGGCTTCGCGTTCTTCGCCATGCAGGCGCGTCTGGCGGCGCAGGCCGCCGCAGCGGAGGAGGCTGCGGGCGCGGGGGCTTCCTGCCCCGGGCAGGGGCGCCGTGGGCGTGGGCTTGCGCAGGGTCCGGGGCGTGGGCGAGGGCGGGGTCGAGGGCGTGGGCGGGGCCGCGGCCGGGCCAGGGGCCGACTCCAGGCCCCCGGTCCCCCTCGCTGCCCCTGTGGTGCGCAGATGACGCATGGGCCTCGGGAGCATCCCTTCTGGTCCTGCCCCGTTGCAACGGGCCTTTGCGAGTACATGAACGACTTAGGAAACACTGACATAGGGCGTGCGCACCTGTGGCTGGTGCAGCCGCCAACGAACGGAATTGCGCAGCCTGTGTGGGATGTAGTGTGTCTGGCTGCCGTTGCTGCGATGGAGAAGGGGCGGCAGGCGCTGTACGGTGCCAGGAGTCGCCCGCGTGAGACGGTGCCCGCCGCCTGTGTGCGCCGGATTGGTGCGCGCGTGGTTGCTGACTTTGTGTCCCGGCTGTGGTCCTTTGCGTCGCTGGGATCACGGCCCCGTGGTTGGGAGGTGGTTTCGGGTAGCCACGTGTTCCTGGGCTCTTCTGCCTCGGGGCACGTGGTGTGCACTGTGCCTCTGGATGTTGATTCGTCGTCCGATTCGGATGGGTGATTGTTGCGGTCCTGTGGCTGCGGCTGGTCTGAGCTTGGCGGCTCCTGATGTCTGGCGCTGAGCCTTGATTGCGGACGTACTGCGCCCTTGAGCGCTTGACTATTGCGCACGTGACGGGTTGAGGTAGTGGGTGCGCTGTTCTGCGGTTGTTCAGGACGCTTCCGGCTTCGGCTGGGGGGCATGGGGTTCCGAGGGCTGTTGCTCCGTCCAAGTCCTTCCTACCTTTGCGCTCGCCGCATTGGCTCGGGGAGGCACCCTGTGTAACCAAACGCCTCCTAACCACTGCGGCACGCTGCGCGTGCCGAACGGTATTGTGCGCCCCCGGGGAGCACACAAGCAGCCAGGGGGCGGCACGCGCGGGGCGGCACGCGCGGTTAGGGGTACACGCGGCGATACTGGCGTTGGCCGATGCTGGGGCCAGCAACCGCGCCACGTTCCTTGACTGCAACGTGCAAACCTAACCTACCCAGCCACTCGCGTACTGCACGCAGCGCCTCGGCTTACACCAGTTACACGACACTCAGGCACTCAGTCCTTGCGCCGTCCGTGCAACGCCGCTGTCAATTCTTGCCCTCGCGCGCAAGTCAGGAGGTCCTTCATACGCCCATAGCGGCCACCCAGTCACGGCTGCCCCGAGCCCTCCCCGGCAAGCGACCAAGCACCAGTCCCCCACGTGCGTCACCTGCCTCTGTCAAGCTGCGTCAGACGTCAGCCCAAGAACCGGGCCACACCCCACCTCATTCCGCCCGCCTCGCAGCGGATCGTTGTGTCCAGACCACGCCTATCCTATTACCTGGGCGCCTCCATGCGCGCCCAGCCACGCCGCGCAGTCGGGGCAGGCAGCCTGAGCGCGCCCACACAGCGAACGGCCGCGCCCATCGCCCTGTGCCTCAGGTACCACGCCCGATGCGTTGGTGTCCCCCCGAGCCGCCTAGCTGCGCCCACCGTTCTGCCTAGACTCAGACTCCTCGAAACTAGTACTCTGCCGCTGCGTGACAGCCTACCCCTTCCCTCCTCCCCTGCCGCCTCGCCGCCTGCGTCCTAATACCCCGGCTGCTGCCAGTCCCTCCAGCGACCCCCAAGCACCTGCGTACCCCCACACCAGACGGCCGCGCGCCGCCGCGCGCGAGCGGAGCTGGGCCCCTCACCAGCCAGTGCTTGGCCCTCCGCCAGCGCCGCCTTCGCATCGCCGCCTCCGCCTGGGCTTGCCCCTCCAGCAGCGCTCCCCTCAGCCAGGCTGGCGCCGCCGCGGTCTTCCCACACAAGCGCCTCCACCCCCACCACACGCCACCAACAGCGCTCCGCGCCGCCCCCCCACCAGGGCCGCTTCTCGTAGGCCAGCATGTCGTGCACGTTGCCCTCCGCCTGCGCCGCCCAGGTGCGCGCCTCCATGCGCATGGAGCCATTGTACAGCATCTCGCGGCCCTGACGGTTGGGCGTTGGGCGTTGGGGTCGTGTCGGTTGACGGAAGGGCAACACAGCGGGGACAAAGCGAGCTCCGCGAGCGAGCGAGGGGCCGTGGGGCTGGGGCGGGCAGTGGCAGGCAGCGGCCGCCCGCTCCCACGCCCCACGCACGCCCCAGCGCGGCTGCGTCCGCAAGCCTATGGCGGCCGTCCCCTCCTGCTGCTGCCCTTGGCTCCCCCCCCAGGCCCCCCCACAGCCCCCACCTGCGCGATGGAGGCCGCCCCCAGGTCCTGGAAGCCCTGCTTGACCGCCTGCGCCAGGAACGGCACCGTCTTGCGGATGGAGCCCTTGTCCTTGACGGCGCCGGACACGCCCTGGGGGTGCGGGGGGGGCAGCGGGAGGGTAAGGAAGGGAGGAGGCGGCAGGGGTTGAAGGGGCGCAGGACCAAGGGCAGGTCTGGGGGCCCACAGGACGGCGGCGGCGGTGGGGCGCCCTGCCTGCCCTCCGCCTACAGCACGAGCCCGAGTCTGCGGCTCTGCGGGGCAGCGAAACCCCCGGCTGCAGCTGCCGGGCGCCCGGGCGCCCCCGGCCCCCTCCCTTCACGCGGCCCCTGCACCTCCCCCAGCCCCCACCGGACCCTCCCCACCCCCCGCCCCGCCCCCCTGCGCCCCACCTGCGCGATCTTGAGGCTCTGCGTGTCCGAGTGGTAGCGACTCTCGCTGCCCTTGGCAATGGCCTCCAGCGAGCCCATGCCGCGGTACTTCTGCGCGGGGGAGGTGGGCGAGGGGGGGGGCAGGGGGGGAGGGGGCGGGCGAGGGCGTGAGCGGCAGCAGAGCGCCATCCACTCCCTTCTCCGGATCAACCCCTGGAGCAGCCGGCCGCCGCATTCGCTCTGCTGCGACACCTGCTCCACCTACCTGGTCCGCCTCCGCGCGCCGGCGAACGCTACCGACTCCCCCTCCCGACGCCCCCTCCTGACTCCCCCTCCCGACGCCCCCTCCTGACTCCCCTTCCCGACTCCTTCTCCGCACCCCTACCCGCACCCCAGCCCCCGCCCGCCCACCCCCCGACTCCCTCACCCCCGCCCCACCCCCGCCCCGGCCCCCACCCCTCCCCACCTTGACCCTCTGCCCGTTGAGCATGTAGTACTCCCCGGGCGCCTCCGTGGTGCCGGCGAACAGCGAGCCGCACATGACCGCGCTGGCGCCCAGCGCCAGGGCCTTGGTGATGTGGCCGCTGTTCTGGATGCCGCCGTCCGCGATGATGGGCACGCCCAGGGATTTGGCCACGCGGGCCACGTGGTACACCGCTGTGGCCTGGCCGCGGCCCACCGCGCACACCTCCTGCGGGGGGCAAGGGGGGAGCGGGGAGGGGGTTGGGAGCAGAGACACGCTGTGAAAGACGCCGCCGCTTAGCCTAAGAGCCTCCGCGGTACATTGCAAGGTGCGGCCGCGACAGCCGCGCTCGGCCTGCTCCGGCCCGCCCGCCCCAGCCTTTGCGGCGGGCCACGCCCGGGGGTACAAGTAACCACGCCCAACCCCAATCCCGTGGGGCCATCCGCCAGCCCTCCATCCCCATCCCTCGCTCCCGCTTTCCCAGCCCGCCATCCCTCCCCCCCAGCCCCCTCCCGCCCCACCTGCGTGGTGCAGATGGAGCCCGACCCCATGCCCACTCGGAGGCCGTCCGCGCCCGCCTCAAGCAGCCGCCGCGCCTGCGGGAGGGCCGGGGGTGGCGTGGGGGGGGGGTCGGTACAAGCTGAGCTTCAAAACACACCACCCGCGGAGGGCGGCGGCAGCAGGGAAGGGAGGAGGCAAAACCAGAACCCCGGGAGAAGGGGGGGGGGGGGAAGCCACGGTCCAGCTGTGCCAACCGAGGGGCGCAGCAGGCAGGAGTCCCCTGGGGCAGGACAGACGGATGCACGACGGCGCCCTCAGCCGCCCCCCACGACCGCCCCCCCGTCCCACACCCCCGCTTGCCTGCGCGCCCGTGACCACGTTGCCCGCAATCACGTCGAGCCCTGGGTGGCTGGCCTTGATGTGCTTGATCATGGCAATCTGTGGATGGACGTACGGAAAGGTACGGAGGGGTGCGGAGGGGAGGGGGCCGGACTTTGGTACTCACACCCACCTGCGCCGCTGCTCCCCCGCCTCCCCAGCACGGCACCCCGCCCCCGCTTCCCGCGAGAAACCCCGTTGCCCCTGGCCGCCTCAGCCGGCGCGGCGGGAGGGGCAGCACCAGCCGACACCCCGCGCCCCTCCAATACCCCTCCTTCCGCAAGCCCCGCCCTCGCCCCGCCCCTCCCTCCCCGCTCCCCCGCCTCGCACCCCTTTCCCGTTCCACCCCCCGCCCTTCCGCTCCCCCCCCCGGCCGCCCCACCTGGTACGTGGAATCCCCCTGGGACGAGTCCAGGATGACCGCGTCCACCTTGGCTTGCTCGTACAGTGCCCGTACACGATCCTTGTCCGAGTCACGTGTGCCCACCGCCGCGCCCACGCGCAGCTTGCCGGCCGCGTCCAGGGAGGGGGCGCCGGGGGCGGGGAAGCTGCGGGCGTCCTCAAAGTAGGAGCGCGAGGCCAGCGCCACCAGCTCGCCCGCGCCGTTGACGATGGGCAGCTTGTTCTTCTTGCACTTTTTGAGCAGCGCGCCGGCGGTGTCGGCGGTGGTGCCCTGGGCGCGGGTGGGGGTGGGCGGGCGCGGGAAAGGGGGTGGGAAGGAGGGGTGGGGCAGCCGGGGGCAGCCACCCCAACCTCCTCACCCCCCTGCGTCCCCGCCTGAGCCCCCTGCTTGCGCCTCCCCGCCGCCGCCTCCCCGCCGCCGCCCACCTCCGGCGCCGTGATCAGGTCCGTGGTCATGACCTCCGCCAGGGGCGTGAGGCGGTCGTTGACGAAGTCGATGTCGCGGGTGGTCACAAGGCCCAGGATGACGGCGTCCACCCTTGCCTCTCCCGTTCCCGCAAGCCCCTCCCTCGCCCTTCCCATCCCCCGTCCCCCGTATACCTGCACCACAAAAAGCCAACAGGCCGTTGCACCCAACGCGCGCCCAACGTGCACCAATTGCCCCCGACCGCCGGCGGTGCCTCCGCGGGCATCCGGCTCGCGTTCATTGTCACCCATCACGCTGTGCAACCATGCAACTACGGCACAGCGCAGCTCGGGTCGCTCCCGTGCGACGCGGTTGGTGCGTCGTGGCGCTCGCCAAGGCCCGGCCCGCGCCGCTGCCCGGACGGCTCATTCACATCGTAATTGGAGATCAAGTCCAGCAGCGGCGCATGAAGAGCGACCGAGACTTCGAGGCGTTCCATCTCCGCTGCCTTTTGAAGGTGCAGCTGCCTTGCTAAGCTAAGCTAAGCTTGGCTCAGTTTTTTGAACCTTACTGGACCGCCCAACCCTGCGCGGGGACCACCACAGGTGAAGAACCCTGCCAACCTGCACATCGTGGAGCCGCGGCAGATATGCGAACTGAGCGAACTGGAAGAAGGCGCACTCTACCGCCCACTGGAGCCGGAGGGCGTGCATGCGCTACAAGGTAGGCAGGGGCCAGGACGGGCAGGACGTCCCAGGAGGCCAGGACGCCTGCGTGTGACCCCGCCCGACCTCGGCCCCATTACCCGCAGGCTGGAAGACCTCTATGGTTCTGGGCGGTGAGAAAGCTTCTTCAGAGGCGGCCGTCACTTTCCTCAGGAGGATCCGGCCAGGAGACCAGGTGGCGTCCCTGCAGACGACAGGCCAGTTGCGGGTCCGCAGTGGGTGAGTGCCGGCATACGCCAGCCCGGCATGGCACGGACAGCCGTGTCGCCATCCCTGCACCCTCTGCCCTATCCGCGCCCACCCCTAGGACCAGCCTGGGCCAGGTAGACGGAGGGGCGGTCACGAAGGACCTCGTCCTGCTGGTCAGCACGAAGACAAGGGGGCTGCCGGGGGATGTGGACGCGCTGCAGGTGGGGCCCTGCCTGCATCAGGCGTGAGGGAGGGGGTCAGCCTTGGGGCTTGACCCGGAGTGGCCAGCGCTTGATGGTGGGGTTGGCAACGAGAGCCGACCCTCCAATGCTGCGGTGCCCGTCGGCGGACTCAGTACCTCTCTTGCTTGGCTGCTCCAGGGGGTGCCGCCTTGCGCGTCCTATTGCTTGGCCGTTTACGTGTGGGTCTGCCTACAGCCCTGCACCTGGCGCTACAATCCCCGTCATCGTGTGCATCTCCCCATCCTGCGTCTGAGCGTCTCCCAGGCCCCAGCTCCGGCGCCCCGCCCCTAGCCGCTGAAGCCCCTGCCCCACTCCCTCACTCCTACACTTATATCCGCGTGCAGAATACCATGGACAAAATCCTGCGTTACCGCGACAGGCAGCCCGAGCTACTGCACGAGTTCCGCAACCGCCGCCTCGTGGGTGAGACGTGTCTAGCAAGAGCTTGACACGAGGCTTAGAGGGGGGGAGGTTTGCGAGGGTGAGACACCCGGGGGCTCGGGTGTGGGCGCTGCCGTTGTGGTCGCACCAGTCGGAGGGGCGCTGCACAGAGGGGGGAGGCCAGCGAGGCGTAGGAGGCGGGCGTGAAGCCCACTGCGATTGCGTGCGCGACCACGTCCGCCCGCTTGCCTCGTGTGGGCCTGCGCCACCCTGGCGCCCAAAGATTGGGATCTGCGAGGAACAGCGGCAACCGAGAACCTGCATGGACCCCCGCCAATCATGCTCCCAGTCACGGGTTCCTCAGCTGCCCTGGCGTCCCCTTTGTGGCGGCACGCAGGCGCGCTCGCGGTGGACGCGCTGCCCGAGGACCCCGACGACTACGAGTTGTTAATGGGGGAGCTAACCGCCAACGCCTTCCTGCTCTTTGAGCGGAATGGAAATGAGTACGGGTGCTCGGCGCCGGGCCTGCCGTCGTGACGTGGCACGCCCTCATGCGTGGCCAGGGAAGAAGGGATCTGGGTTTGTGTTGGAACTGAGGCGCCGGCCCGGCCTTTGGAGCTATCTGTCATAGCAGTAGCCGAGCAATTAGCAGTACGACAGTACGAGGCGTACGACCGGAAGGAGGCGCTGCGACTGCTGTGCCGGGAGCACAGGCTGCCGGAGTCCTAACCACATTGCGGACGGGGGGCAGGATGGCTCATCGCATTCATCGCGTTGGGGCAGTGAGGGCAGTTAGGCAGGATGGCCAACTCCAGGGCTGCCGGCGCCGGCTGCGAACGAGCGCGACCCACACGAATGCCGGAAGGGCGGGGCTTGGGCGTCGGCCAGGCCAGCAAGGGGCAGCCCGTGGCAGCGTGGCCCCTGCTGCTGCCAAGCCGGGCGCTGCGGGTGGTGGCGTGATGGAGGCTGAGCGGCCGCGCCGCGTCGGCACGAGCCGGCCGCTTCAGCGCTCGGTGGCGTGCGTGTGTGCAGCCGGGGAGATGGAGACAACGGGTGCAACGACGTGTCTGCATCACGGGATCACACCTGTCTGATCACCTGATAGACAGAGATTCGTGGATTGATGGGCGGGTTCGATGAAAAGTGTGCTGAACGCATAGGGCTTTGAGCGACATACCTGGCTCAGGGGCTGAGTTGGCAGGTTCGCAGGTGTGGCCGGCCCTTGGCGATAGATGACCTCAAAGCCTACTGCTTTGAGCGGAGGAAGGGGCGAATTCACGTCCCGGGCGCGGTGGATAGCTTGCTCTGGGGCTGATTTGGGCTGCTGAGTGCGTGTGGGAGCGGTGGACGTTGGCAAGGGGCGGCGGAACCGCGGCACTGGGGGCTTGGTGCGGTGGCGGGACGAGGCGGAGTCCCTCTTCCTGGCCACGAGCCGCATTGCCGTGCCAGCGAGCCTCGCCGCATGGGTGTGCGCGCGCGTTGGAGTCATGGACTTGCTCCGTCTGCAACCACGCACAGCTCAGCCCCTGAGCCAGGTACGGCCCCTAATTGACCGCGGAAAGGCCCTGCAGGGTAGTCGGCACTTCAGCCTTGGGGAGCCGGTTAGGGACCGTGGTGGGCGGGGGGCTTTGGTGTCCTTCACACATGCGCAGCCATGTCGTGGACGAGCACGCGCGCCCAGGCGCCCCGCGCGCCCGATGCACGCCGCCCTGACGAAGCCGAGGTCTTGGACACGGAGCCATGAGCGCAACTCCAGCACTGGGCGTTAGCGCCAACGTAGCGCCAACAAGGTCGCACGGGCGCCGATGAAGTATCTGCAGGCGGCATGCCGCTCGGTGCGCCGCTCGGTGCGGTTCGTTGCCGCGCCCGTGTGCAGCTGCACTGTTAAAGAAGCGCTCGCTGCGGTGGCCGAAGAGCTGTGGCTTTGGGGCACGCACCTTCAGGTGTCCTGTTTCAGCTTTCGTGTCCTGGTCCAGGACACCTGAGCATGTCCTCCCCTGTCCCGCATGTCCTGATTCAGGCACCGCACATGGGATTGGGCAGGTGGTCGCGCCTCGTGGACACCTGGCTAGGCTGTCAACAGAGGGGGGCTATTGATGATGGTCGCGGGGGAGGTCGCGGGGCAGGAGCCGCAGGCTGGGAGGGCAGGGGATGTCCCGCGAGGCATGGAGATGTGGCACGCCGGGGAGATGCGGCACGCCGACAACCTTCAGTGTAAGGAGCGAGAGCATAGCGCACCGCAATAAGCATATGCGATGGCGGGAAGCGCGCCTGCGACGCTTGATTGTGCGGCGCGGGCCCGAGAATGCTGCTCCCGTTTCAAGGCTCAGGACAGGACTCGAATACAGTAGCCGCCGCTTCACGCCCCAATCAATGTAGTTATCGTTCGCAAACTCAGTGCCGCATCGGCGGCGAGGTTGCGCTGCACGAGCCTGGGAGCGGCTGCTCTGCGAATGCTCTATGTGTGACCGCGCGGCCCGCGCGGCCCTCGGGTGCCGAGAGGTCGCCGAGATAGCAGCCGCACAAGTGCGCCTCGCTCTTTTGCCAGAGCGCCTCAGGAGCCCAAGTGCTCGGGGGTCACACCAAGCGCGCCCATGCCGCGGGCGACGCCCGGCTTGACTCAGCATAAGTGTATGCACTGCTACTGTGGTAGCAGGAGAATGGATAGCTCAAGGTACCAAGCTCACGGTACCCGAAATGAGTGCTGCAACCGGCCGGTGGCCTAGCTTTCCGTTGAGGATGAAGCCCCGGCATATCCAGAGTGCCGTATAGATATGTCTGGAAGCGCAGCCCAGCGCGTCCTCATGATAACGGGGCAAAGCGCATCGAAAGGACTTGCGGAGCTCTGCCGCGGCCTGCTGAGCGATGGAGTGGTCGTTACGGTGCTATCCACAGGTAAAGAACTCAGAACTGTGACAACTGCGACCTTGCTTGCAAGACCGCCGGGCGTTTCAGGCATGACAGAGCCGACGCCTGCGCAGGCCCCTCCGGAACGCTGCCACCGCTGCCAGCTGGCTTGGTGGAGGTCCTGGAATGCAGTAGCGGCGCTGTTCTCCTGGATGCGGCAAGCGGCCAGGTCGGGTTTTACTCGCTCGGCTGTGGGCCAAAACGCCTCAAGAGGCTCTTGGCCGCCGCCGAGGTTATAGCTGACGTTGATCGCAACCGCCTACCGAGGCCAGTACTTGTCTCTGTGTACGAGTTCGGGTGTTCGCCTGTGTTGCGTTGTAGGTCATTCTCCGGGACCGCGACCCGGGCAGCAGCTCGACGCTCACGGCTGATCTCGTGGTTTGCTGCGTATCTCCTGAGGGCCTTCGTCTGCCCAGTCGTGAAGAACGACAAGTGCCGCAGGTGAGTCAGACCGACTCCTCCGTCCACACCTGTTCACACCTCGGGCCGCCTCGCCTACGCCCGGCTTGACATCAATAGCACCTTCCCTCTCTGCGCAGCCTGGGGGCGACAGCCTCTGCACGCAGCCCCTGCCCCTGTTCCGTGGAGACAGCGCTGCCCGCGCGGCCAGCGTTGGAGGCAGCGGCAGCGGCGGCGGCGTGCTCCAGCGCCTGCTGCAGAGGCGCCTCGTGGGAAGCCCCAGCCCCGGCCCCAGCCCCGGCCATCCTGTGACGCCACGTCCGCCCTGGCCCTCTGCGTGCACCGGCTCGCCCAGCTTCAGTGCCCCTTCTGCCGGTGCCTCTAATACGGATGCCGCCGCGCCCCGCCTCACCTGTGCGGCGCTTCCCTGGCTGCCCCCGTCAGTTCTGACGGAGCTTGCGGCCGCAGCGGCTCCGCACGCCGGGCCCCTCCCCGGCCCGCTCAGCGAGCCCCGCCTGCACCGGGGCCTGGTCCTGCCCGCCCTGCCCCGCCTGGCCTTCGTACGGATGGCGCGGCCGGGGGCGGGGGCGGGGGCAGGGGCGGGCGCGGACGGCCCAGGCTTGGGGGTGCAGGAGCGAACGGAGGCGCCAATGGGGGTTACTGGGGAATGGGAGGGCGAGACTGCAGGGGGCGGGGAGGCGGTGCGGCTGCGGCTGCAGGGCGCGTGGCTGGGGCTATGGGCGACGGGGCGGCTGTCGCCGTGCCAGGGCCGAGCGAGCTGCGGCGGTCATTCGTCCACCGAAGCCAGCGCACTGCTCACCAGGGGGGCAGACGTGGCCTCTACCTCTGTTGCCGGGGGCAGGCTCGTCAGCCGCCCCGTCGCCCCCTCACGCAGCCGCAGCGCTCTGCACTTGGAGCAGCTGCCACAGTCGCTTGCGCAGAGCCCGGTGCAGCAGGCACAGCCCGGACCCGACAAGCGACGCTTGACGGACAGCTCGCGCCCACAGAGTACGGGTGCCGTACGGCGGCGCTCAGTCCTGGGCCTACTCGCTACGTCTGTGTGGGGCGAGGCCGGCAGCCCGTTGACCAGGGGTGCCGCCAACAGCAGCGACGGCGGCGGCGGGCAGCGGCAGGGATTGGCTAACGGCTAAGCCACAGGCGGCAACGGCGGGACCCTGGGCAGTCCCACAGGGTTTCGCTATGGGGCCCACGCTCCTGCTGAGGGCAGAGCGCAAGCCGAGGCGGAGGCTGGTGCGGTGGAGGGGGCGGAGGTGATGCAGCAGGAGGCGGCGGAGCTGGCGCTGATGCGGCAAGAGGTGCTGGCGGCAACCCGCGAGGTACGGCAGGCGGTTGACCAGGGGAGAGGGGAGCTCCACTCGCGACTTGCTCGTCCAAATTTCCCAAAATGGCACTTTCGGCCCCCCTCCGCACGTCGAGACCAACACCGCTTGGCTTAGTTATACACTTAGGTCCACTAGAGCACTTGAAATAGGCCAGACAGCGTGGTCGCTGGGACGCGAAATCGATTGCTCGCAAATCGCCTCGGCGGGGCTGCAGACCACCAACGCCGCTTCTGTTGGGCTTTTCATGTGTATGTCCATCGATAGCAAAGGGCCCGTGAAGCATACGGCTCCATTCGACTGGCCAGGGCCGTCTCTGGACTCGGAACTGTGCCCCTCGCGAGAATTGTCCTCGCCAGGGAGCAGTGAACGACCAAGAGCGCAGGCGTCCACGTATATTTCCTCTATGCTAGTACTAAGGCACCAGTGTCAACTTTGTCGCCCTGCATAGCTCTGCCTAGGGTGTTCCGGGGCAATGACGACCCACGATGCTGATATGGAGGACGCAAAGACGCTCTCGCGCGCACAAGTTGTGTCCACTTTGCCCGAGGCCGCTCCCCATCGATACGGGCGCTCCCAAGTGTCCCTTACATGACACGCCCGCAGCCAAACAGGGAACCCAGGCCATCGGACACTGCCTGGCCGTGTCCCACGCAGGGCCCCCGCTGGGCCTGCAGGGGCCTAAGGCCAACACACTAGGCGGCTCGGGGAGACTTCAATGCAAACCGTGGGCGCGCAAAGTCCGCCCATACCTATCCTGCTCCAAGCAACAGGGGCTGCCATGCCCTTATGCACCTCAGCGGCCCGTTTCCCCTGCCCTCCTGCTCACCCCTGCCAAGCATGCGCCCCCCTGCCCCCTGCCCCCCTGCCCCTGCCCCCTGCCCCCTGCCCCCTGCCCCTGCCCCCTGCCCCCTGCCCCCTGCCCCCTGCCCCCTGCCCCCTGCCCCCTGCCCCCTGCCCCCTGCCCCCTGCCCCCTGCCCCCTGCCCCCTGCCCCCTGCCCCCTGCCCCCTGCCCCTGCCCCCTGCCCCCTGCCCCCTGCCCCCTGCCCCCTGCCCCCTGCCCCCTGCCCCCTGCCCCCTGCCCCCTGCCCCCTGCCCCCTGCCCCCTGCCCCCTGCCCCCTGCCCCCTGCCCCCTGCCCCCTGCCCCCTGCCCCCTGCCCCCTGCCCCCTGCCCCCTGCCCCCTGCCCCCTGCCCCCTGCCCCCTGCCCCCTGCCCCCTGCCCCCTGCCCCCTGCCCCCTGCCCCCTGCCCCCCCCTGCCCCTGCCCCCTGCCCCCTGCCCCCTGCCCCCTGCCCCCTGCCCCCTGCCCCCTGCCCCCTGCCCCCTGCCCCCTGCCCCCTGCCCCCTGCCCCCTGCCCCCTGCCCCCTGCCCCCTGCCCCCTGCCCCTGCCCCCTGCCCCCTGCCCCCTGCCCCTGCCCCCTGCCCCCTGCCCCCTGCCCCCTGCCCCTGCCCCCTGCCCCCTGCCCCCTGCCCCCTGCCCCCTGCCTCGATGACCCCTGGGTAACGGCACTCTCCCCCGACCAACAAACAGTACACTTCAAAACAGCGCAAGTGCCAGGGCCCCCTGGCAAGTGCATTCATTATTCATTAGGCACCGGTCTGGCATCATGCATGCGTCCCCCACAGGCCCCTACTCAATTTGCAAGAGAGGCCCGTGCGTGCTAGTGAAAGATATCTAGCGAATCCATATATGGCACCGCGCATGTGCGGTTCTATACACCTGGTTCACTCCTGCTTGTCAGTAGGACATTCGATTGGCCACCTGCTCCCTTGCTACGCCTTTATTCAGCAGGCCATGTGGCCTGTGGCATTCCCCTATGTCATGGACCGCAAGCGCAATCAATCCACAAATACAATTGAATAGTGACTAGCGGGCACAATTTGCACAGATCTTGAGTGCCTTGCGCTTGCATTTGGGGATGTTGACGGTCAACTTGATGGACTCGTCGCCCACTGGAGAGTGCTTGTGGTCCCGCCCATCGAGATGAAGAGGGCACTCGGGGTTGCGATGGGTCGGGGCCACAAGATAGCGACAGCACTCCCCGCCACCCTCACACCATGGCGGTGGGGGCTGGCCCTCGGGCCGTTCATATAACCGCACGAAGCTCTCTGACAACACTTCAGCGTCGCAGAGGGCGCAGAAAGCTCGAGTCTTCTTTCCCATCTCAGCCAGAAGAAGCAGTACCTGCGGATGGATGGGGCAAGGGCGGGTAACAAGCGGGGGTGAGTTTTATCCCACCTTTGCACTGCAGCCCTGAGGGGAACACTGCTTGTACGAAGCGTGCAGATGTTCAAGGGCACAGAAACAGGCGCCGGGAGTAACCCGGTTGTCCCGGGCACGCGTTCCCAGGCCAGGCCCCGACCCAGATGGCCTCCCGCCAAAACGCGCGTAAGCACAGCGTCCTCGAGCGTGCCCCGTTTCCCCAGCTGTTTTGCCCTGCTACTATCTTTGAATACAAAGAATCCCCTTTGCCGACCGCTTCGGCGCGTACGCAACAAGCGGCTTCAGTCGCTGAGTCTGCCATCGGCGGCAACTGTCGCGCGTAAGCACAGCGACGCAGGGCGAGAGGTTTCCAGCCTGGAGCCCGCCCTAACATGACCTCCTTATGCCACAGAATCCCCTTTGACGCTTGGGCAGCCCAGTCGCCCCTTCCCTCGGCCTACGTCGCGTCCGTTCCCGTTGCCGACCCCGCTCACCACGAGCGCCTGAGTAAGCTTCCTCCAGGCGCTCCCGGTCCCTCCAGATGGCATCTTGGTGTATCTAGCCTACATATGGAGCTGATAGAGTGGTCTGCAGCCCCGCCGAGGCGATTTGCGAGCAATCGATTTCGCGTCCCAGCGACCACGCTGTCTGGCCTTTTTCAAGTGCTCTAGTGGACCTAAGTGTATAACGAAGCCAAGCGGTGTTGGTCTCGACGTGCGGAGGGGGGCCGAAAGTGCCATTTTGGGAAATTTGGACGAGCAAGTCGCGAGTGGAGCTCCCCTCTCCCCTGCGGTTGACCGTTGGCGGTTGCGTGCAGAGTGCTGTCTTGGCTTTGGACTGCAAGCCCAGCGACTCCACTCGTTTCAACCTCCTCGTTCCGCGCTGTGTCCTTGTGTGCAGGAAGCGTGGGAGGCTCTGCTTGCCGGCCGGCCGCCCCTGCGGTGTTGGGGCGCGGGACCGGGTCTCGGCCTGGTGGGTGCAGCGTCAGAGCCCGAGACTTCCAGTGGGGCCGTCTGGGCGTCTGGGCCCCTGCTTTCCGCTATTGAGGGGTGTCACTCGGACACCGAGCGTTTCCACATGCCGCTTACCTGCTGAAACCCCCCACCCCCCCCGCTCACACGCGCCTGCGCAGGAGGCGTGCTCCACCTACCTAAATCTACCGGGGGCGGATGCGTCCGGGGGTTTCCCCGCAGCCACGTTTCCAGGCGAGACCGCGGCCCACTCTGCCCCCTCCCGCGCGCGTCGCTTCTCCGCCGCCGCTCATCCCACACCGGGCCGCACCCCCTTACTCACGTCCGCAACTCCGCACGGCCCCTGGGCGGGATCTCGTCTGGCCATCGGACTCACCGGCAGCCCCACGGACGGAGAGGGCGACACGCCTCAAACGAGCGGTAGGGGCAGCGGGAGCCAGGGCAGCGCCCCCCGGCCCCGCCACAGCGCCAGCGGCACACCCTGGCGGGCGCTGGCGGGGGCACGGCGCCGGAGCTCCACGGCCGCCGGCTTCAGCTGGCTGGCGGCGCCGCCGGCGTTCACGGCCCCGGTATCGCTGCAGGGTTCGTCCGTCGCCACACACACAGCGTGCACGGGGTCCGCGGGCGCGGGCTCGGACGGACAGGGCTCGGGCTCCCCGGCGGCAACGGCGGTGGGCACGGGCGGGCACAGCTCTGGCACTGATCGCCCGGCCCCGCCGGCAGGCCGTGTGTTTGGGCGGCTGCTGTCGCTCGGCCACGGCCGGCACCGGCACTCTGGCCCCGGGGCGGGTGCTGAGGCGGCTGAGGCGGAGGCGGCTGGCAAGCCAACGGAGCTGCCCTGGCACGCCTCTTCCGCCGCCAGCCCCGCTGGTGCCGCTGCCACCGACGCAAAGGGGCCACGCACGCGCGAGAGCAGACCCGGCTCTCCCCATGCCGCCACTCCCGCCACCGCTGGGCGGGTCTCTGGCGGCGGCGCGCTCCCGATGCGCCGTCAGGAGGGGTTCAAGGCCCCGGCGGAGCTGCCCCCCGCCAACTGGCAGGACGTGGCGGAGGCGGAGGCGGCGGTGGCGGCGGCCATCCAGCTGCGGGTGGCGGCGCGACAGCGCACCGCCAGTACGACAGCGGCACCACCTGCGCTGCCGCCTCCGCCTCCGCCGCCGTTGGCCCAACTGCCTGCCTCGCAGACTCTATCCGCTTGCGACGGTGCCGCGGGCTCCGCCGGCGGCGGTGACCCCTTGGGCCTGGATGGTTGCGTGGCGTCCCTGGGCCCCGGGGCGGCGGGGCTGCAGTGGATGGGAAGCCACGCAGACAAGGAGACCGCTTCCGCCGCCGCAGCGGCGCTGCTGGATGCTGGCATCAGCGCCGAGGCCGCCGCCGCCGCCGCCGCCTCCAGCGGTATGCCGCTGTCGTACATATCTGCCTCATCGCTGCTGCTGGGCACGCACGAGCCGCCACCCTCCACCCGAGCGAACGCCACCGGCTCCACCGGCGGCGCCGCCAGCGCCTCCCTTGTCATCACCGCAGCGGCCCCGCCCAACGGCGCAATGCAGCCTACCAGCACCTCTGCCTCACCCCCCGAGTGCACTGCCCTCCCCGGTTCCGGGGCCCTTCCCGGTCCCGCCACCTTCAGCGGCGCGTGCGCCGTGGGTGCCTCCGCCAGCGCCCCGCCGCAGCCGCTGCTGCCCCTCTACCGCCTCACCGCCGGCGGCGAGGCGCCGCTCGGGGAGCCGCCGCAGCTGCCACCGCGAGATGGGTTTGGCAGCGAGCGGGGCAGTCCGTGGCCGGGAGATGACCTCCCTCTGGCAGACCCTGCCTTGGTGGCTGCGCGCTGGTCCCTCCTGAGCGCTGGAGAGAATAGCGAGGCTCTGGCCGCCATTGCTTCCGCCGCGGCGGGTGCAGGCGCGGAGGCTTCCTCCCCGCTGCGGCGGGGGAGCGGCCTTGAGTCCGCGCAGCTTGGCGGATGGGAGGATGGTGGAGACCTTGGCGGTGCTCGCTCTGTTCGTGTCGCCACTGCGGCTGCCTCCGCTGCTGCCGCCGCCACAGCTGACGCCGCCTGCTCACAGGCCGTCAGCCGATACGGAGCGCTCCTCATGGCAAGCGCAGGTGAGGGGGCCTTCGCACGGAAGGTCTTGTGGGCCGCAATGCTTCACACTGGCTGCTCTTCAGGTGGCAATGCTCGCCCTCACGGTTCCAACCAGCTATATGCCCCACTCCTGCCCTGAGTGTCGGTGTGTGCCACTGTGTTCGTGCCACACGGCCCCCAGGCTGGCGCTGTACGGAACTGTACGACATGCACGACGCACTGCTGCTGTCTAAGCTCACGGAGCGGAGGGACGCGGGCGCGCCGGGGTTGCTGCCCGGGCCTGGGGGAGGCGGCCTCTCTAAACCTGGGCGCATCAGCGCTTGAGTCGGCAGGGGCGGCGACCAGCATGGACCTGGTAGGGCTGGCGGGGACGCCGCCCCTCAAGCGATCCTCAACCCAAATCGCCTCTGCCACCGCCGGCCTTCTGGCTCTGGGCCGGGCCTCCTCGGGTGCTGCGGGGCTCGTGAGTCCCGACTGCCCGCACCCCCCTCGCGGCCGCCAGCCGCAGAGCGCCCAGCGGCCCAGCCAGCCCCCCCGGCCCCAGCCCCCGGCCCCCGCCACCGCCACCGTCACCGCCACCGCCGCTGGCAGCCGCTGGCAACGACTGCTCGGGACCGTGGTGTCGGGCGGGGCGGCTGCCGCCTCCTCGGCGGGCAGTTGGGCTCGCGGGGCGCCCCCCAGCGGCGGCGAGGCGCTGGTGGTGTCTCTCGCGGGTACGGCTCAGGCGGCACTGGTGGAGACGGGTGCGTGGGAGGGGTGGGGACCTGCTCTCGGCAACTCTTTCCCTCATACCTCCTTGTGTCTTAGGAGAGTGGCCCGCGCCAAATTTGCAATGGTACCCCTTGCCCTCAGGACGCGGCGGCAATGACAGTGAGTGGTACGCAAATCTAGACGAAGGCGGCACGACACATGCGGGGACCCCGGCGGTCGCGGTTGCTGCGACCAGTAACGACGCCCCCGCGGGCCGCCCGCGCCTGGCACACGGCGGTGGCGTTGCGGCGGTAGCAGCAGCTGCCCACAGGGGCATGGGGAGATCGGGGCGGGCCTCGTTGGACGCCGCCCCCCATCGGCCGCCCCCGCGCCGCCCCACTGCGCTGGCGGACTTGGTCGTGAGGTGAGCACGCGGCTCCCGGGCTCGTGCGTGCGTGCCCACCATGCAGATGTGAACATGTGAAGCTGTGGAGCACTATAACCCATATACAGAGGGAACGCCGGCGCTAGCCGCCGTACCACCCGCGGCTACCCCCGCTCACGCTCGCCTCCCCCGGCCCCTCAGGTCTGCGGCACACGTGCACCACGCCGCAACGGCTCCAACCGCCATCGACTGGGCCCCGCCGCACTCCGGCAGCGTGCTAGACGAGCTGAACAGCGCCCGGAATACGGCCGCCGCCGCCTCGGACGACTGGGCCACCGCCGGGCCTTCCCGCTCGCTTGGAGCGCCTGCGGGCTGGTCGGGAGGCGCGTCAGGGGGCGTGCCGCAAAGCCGCCTGCTCTGCACCATCACGCTTCCCCCGCACACCACCCTCCCCACGCGCCTGCCGCCCGGCGGTCGCGCCTGCAGCGCGGGCGCCCCTCACCTCAGCCTTGACCGGCCCGTGTCACAGCAACACCCTTCCGCTGCCGCCCCGGCTCGCGGCCAAGACGCCAACAGCACGAGCGAGGTTTGGTCGCGCCGGTCCCTCGGGACCTGGTCCCAGGCCCTCCCGCACCAGCACCCCAGACGCAGGGGGCACAGCGTCGCGGGAACGGGCGCGGCTGTGGCCGCGGCCGACGTCCGCTATGGGCCTGGGTCCGGGCGGCTGCTGGCGACAACGCAGGGGCTGGCGTTGGGTGGTCTGCATGGGCTGCCCGCCGCCGCCTCGGGGCTGGGCTGGGCCGAGACTCTGCTGGCGTTACGCGGCGCGGCGGTGGGGCCGGAAGCGGGGGCTGGCTCGGCGGTGTTGCGATCTGGGTCGGGGGCGCCGGGCTCGGCTGGCGTGTCCTGGCGGAGCGGCGTGGTGGGCGCTTTGGCGAGGTCCCTCAAAAAGTTCATGAGTCGCCCGCGGGGTGCGTCGGGGCCGGGATTGCGTCGGGAGCATGCGAGCTTGTCCGTGGTGGCAGGGAGCCGTAAGGATAGATGGGGGAAGGGCCTGCCATCCAGGTGCCAGCTACCGCGGCGAGTCCGTGCACTGAGCGTGTGGGGTTCCAGTGCCTCCCGCCAATGCACACATGCGCGCTCGAATGCCCGTTGCCCTTGCAGAGAGCCGGAACGGCAGCAGCACCGACCCACCCCTCCTGGACGCAGCCCCGCTCGGGGCCGACGCGCCTCCGAGCCCCGCCGCCGCCTGTGGCGCCTCCGCGACCCTGGCCCTGTGCGGCGCCGACCCCCACCCACACCTCGGCCCTGACCCCCTGGCCACCAGCGACACTGCCACTCTGGAGGTTGCCCTACAGTCCTGCACCGACGGCCAGCAGCCCATCCGCGCGCCTTCGACGGGACCCGGCGGCGTCCGCAGCGGCCCGCACGCGAGTGAGTCGTACGCCGCACAGGCCACGCTATTGGGCGTCGCCTGCCCCGTGTGGCTGCCCGGCGGGCGGCCGCCACCTCCGCAGCTGCAGCCGCCGCCGCCAGCGGCGACGGCGCCCCCGACAGCGTCCAGCGGCTCTACTGCCGCCGCCGCGGCCGCCACTGCCTCGGCCCTGGGGGGCTCGCGCGGCTTCTCGGCCCGAGTGCTGCTGTCGCTGGGAACGCCGGAGGCGGCGGCGGCGGCGGTCTCCGCGGCCTCGGCGGCGGGGTTCTATCGCTGCTCGGCGCCGGCGGCGGCGGCGGCGGCGGCGGCTCGGCGCAGTCTGCAGCAGGCCGGCGTGCCGCCGGCCGCCGGCGTCACCGGCCTGAGCTCTGACGCAGAGCTGGGACGGCTGAGCCGCTGCACGGACAGACCCCGAAGCGGCGGCAGCGGCGGCGGCGTTAGCACCGGCCCCTGCTCCTCGCTTCCGTTTTCAACACCCGCCGTGGGATCGGGGCCGCCGGTGGGCCGCCGCCGCCCGGGCTCTGGCGACTTCCGGCCCGGCAGCGGCGACGCACCGTCCTGGCAGCGGGCCGACGGCCGGGGCGCTAGGGAGCGAGGCCGCTGGTCGCTCGACGAGGTACGCCGCCCGCCTGCCATGACCACCGCCGCCGCCTCCACCGTCTGGAGCGGCGCCGGCGCACCCCGGCCTGGCAGCGCACGCCACATGCTGTTGCGCACATCGCTGGACGCGGCCGCTCCACCTGCGGCGGACAGTGGCGGCGGCGCCAGCGGTGGCGGGGTGCGCGCTGCTGCCTGGGCGCAAGGGGGCACGGGCGCGGCTAGGGCGGGGCCGCAGACGCTGCCTCGGAGCGGCACGGGCGACGGTAGCGGTGGCTTCGGCGGCAGCTGCTTTGATGGCGACGAGGCGAGTGAGGAGGTAGTGCCGCCGCTGCTGCCGCCTCCGCGGCCCGAGTTCTGCGCTCCGGCTGCCCCTCTGGACCCCCGTGTGGTGTGCGAGGTGGGGTCGGAGGAGTGCAAGCTGGAGGCGTCCTCCGCCGAGCCACTAGCCTCCATCACCACGGCAGCCGCCACAGCCGCGGCCGCAACAGCTACCTCTCCAGCGGGTGCCCACGACGCAAGTGCCGTCCTAGCGGACGCCTCTCCCCCGGACGTCGGCGGCCCTGGCGGCGCACTCTCGCCGCTTGCCTCTGGGGTGCAGGAGGGCGAGCTGGCCGGCGGCGGCCGCCAAGGCAGTCGCCTGATGGGCCTGCTCCGGGGTCTACTGGGTACCGGGAAGGGCTCGGCGAGTGGCGGCAGCCGGCCCCACAGCCGCCGCAGCTCCGTCAACACGCCCACGGGCGAAGCGGCGTTCGCCCGCGGCCTAACCCTCGAGGAGTCGCGCCTTAACGCCTCGAGCTCCGCCTCCGCCTCCGCTGGGCCCTCCCCGCCCTGGATTGGCATTTCGTGCTACACCGAGCCTGGAGAGGTTGGCCCCGCCAGCAGCCCCCTCGCCGCCACGATGGGAGCTCTAACCAGCGCTGCGCCCCGCCGTGCCTCCACAAACTCCTGCAGGGGGGAGCGGGGGCGGGGGCGGGGAGGAGAGGGGCATGGGCCAGGGGTCGAGCCTCGAGGCAGGCTGTGTGTTTCGGGCTACGAGCTTGAAGCGGGCGGGGTCTCAGGGGCCAACCTGAAGCGATTAGATGCCGAGGGCCGAGGGTGCCTCCAAGCACCACGGATGCGGAGGGCTAGGGTTTTGGTGAGCCCGTGGCCCCGCACCTGTGCTGCGCGGACTGCTCCCCTTCCCCGTTGCCACCGCCCCCACGCCAGTCCCCAAGTACCTCCCCCCTTCAACCCCTGCTTCCAGGCTCGCAATGCCCGCTCCCTCCCGCATCTCCCTCCCCCCCTTTCTTCTCCCCCCTTCCCTTCCCTCCCCCCTTGCCTGCAGGCACGCCACGCCTATGGCTGCGTCCTGGCGGCTGCTGAAGACCAGGGGAAACACCAGCGCCACGGCGTCGGGGCCGGCGGGCTTGATCACGTAGGCCTGGGGCGTGCGGAGGGGGGGGGAGGGGCGTGTTTCCGGGGGGGTAGGGTGGTGTCGGGGGGTGTTGGGGGGTCGTTGGGGGTTGTCAGAGCTTTGGGTTTGGAGGACGCAGGAACGCATGCGGCAGCGGCGTGGGGCAGCAGCGTCCAGGGGCTTGGGGTGGAGCTGGCACGCGGCCCGAGGGCTCAACCTGGCTGCACGAGGCACGCCGCCCACCCCTTCACGCCCGCCCCTGTGATGGCCCCGGCAGCCTGTGTACCCAGCCTCTCCACAACGGCCCCCGCGGACCCATCCGACCCGGCGATGCAACCCGTCGATGCCTTCTCCGCCGACCCATCTGCCCGCCTGCCTGTGCCCCAGGATCCCGGACGACGGCCCCGCCGCCTGGCCGCTCACCTGCCCCGGCGTGTTGCAGCACAGCAGCGGAGGGCCCCCCTGCAGCGTCCCCGCCTCGAGGGCCCGGAACACTTGCCTGGGGGGTGGAGGGGGGTGGAAGGGAGGTGGGTGGGCAGGCGAGGGTGGAAGGGGGTGGAGTGTGGGAGCAGGGGCAGCGCCCGCGCCCAAACGGCCACTAACGCCCCTCTTGCTGGCCCTATCCCTGACCGGCCTGCAGAGCTGCACCGTCCGGAGGGTGGCGCTGGCCCCAGCGGCTCCAACGGCCAGACCCCCGTCGCTGCGGTGAGTAAGCAGAAGTCCTCGCTGCCCCTGCCCGTTCTCGATCTGGAGAAGGTGTCTGCCTCGGCCACTCCGGGCCGTGTGCAAGGGTTTCTATAGGCCATTAGGGCGCGCTGGGCTCCCACTGTCCGCCCTAAGGCTGATGAGGCCCGCTCGAAGCTGCTTCAGAAGAAGTATGAGTGGCGGGGTGCGAACAAGGACACTGTAGCGTCCTATCAGTCGCGCTTAGAGGCCATCTGGTCCAACATCTCTGACATTACTGAGTCCGAGAAGATCTTCTGGTTCCAGACGGGCTTGGTATCTGATCCCACCCTTGGCCCCGCCTGCCAGACAGATCAGCAAGGCGACTGCTTCAGAACCTATGCGGCTCTGTACACCCATGTTCGGGCTGAAGAGCGGAAGCTGCACGCTGCTAAAGACGCTGTGTCTGCACGTGCTGCTGCTGTCCGCCTTGCCTCCCTGCAGGCCAAGGGCGCCGAGCCGGCCAAGAAGAAGGCCAAGCTGGCGGCCGCCGTCAAGCCCGGCGCCCGCAAGCCCAAGGTCAACGAGGGCGCTGGCCCGTCGCTGCCCCCCGTGGGCCCGGCCCGCGCCAAGGCCCTGATCGACCAGGCGGTGCACGCTGGCAAGGACCTCGCCGAGCACATGGACTCGTTCGGCTGCAACGGTAAGGTCTTCCTGACGCGCAAGGGGCACGGGCAATGCTTCAAGTGCGGGTCGGCTGACCACCAGGTCTCCGCCTGCCCCAAGTAGGGGGCTGCCCAGGGTGATGAGGGGGTGCATACTCCTGGGTGTTCGTCGCTGTTGTCCCTGCCAACCGGTGGCAGTCAGGCCGATGAGGGTATGCCGTGTCTGGTGTCTGTTGCTGATGCTGCTGGTGCTGCTACTCCAGTTGTTGCCGCCGCTTCTAAGATTGCATGGCGCCCGTGCCGCGCTATCAGGCCACAGCATCTAATGGACATTGAGAAGAAGATCGGCAAGCGCTTTGACTTTGATCTGAGCGCTGTGAGGGCCGGGTTCACTGCCGCATGTAATGTCGAGTGGCCTCGTGGTTGCCCCTTGTCCTCTGCGTCTCTGGGTGGGCGCACGGTCTGGTTTGCACCCCTAACCTTTTCTGAGATGCAAGCTGGCCTTCAAGTCTACCGTCGCTTTCGAGACTCAAGACCGGAGACCTCCCTCGCTCTACTCCTGCCCGCCTACACTGCCAAGCGTGCACAAGCTTCTTCGCTCCTCTCTGGTATGGAACGGGTCCTTTGCTTCGCTGCGGGCACCTCTCTGTTCAACGGTATGAGTGAGACGGGTCGGGTGCTACCTCTGCCTGCTAGCCCTGATGCTGCCGAGGTCTGGTTCCATGCCCCCGCCCCTGTCACACACTCTGACCGCAACCCCCGTGTGTCCCTGCTCTGAGCTGCTGCCTCTGACGCAGGACATGGGCTGCCTGTCATTGAAGTTCGTGCTCTGCGCCAACGTGTCTTATCCCTGGTCGACACGGGCGCCAGTCATGACTTCATATCCGCTGAGTTGGTCAAGCTGTTGGGGCTGCGCCTAGATCGCTCTGCTGTCGCTCGGGTCACCCTTGCTGATGGGGGTACGCAAGCTATCATAGGCCGCGCCTGCTTGCGCATCTCTGTTGGGTCCATGCACTTGACCATCCGGCCCTTTGTGCTTTCAGGACTCCTCGACCCCGTGTCTCTGGTCCTGGGCTCTGGCACTCTGCGCTCTCTACTGGCTGAGGTGCGTATGGGCCGCAATGACCTGCTGTTGCGTAAAGGCACGGAGACGTGCCGTGTGCCTTTTGTCCCCGCACCTCCATCTGAGGGGGAGGGAGAGGCTGACAATTCGGTAGCTGAGGTCAACTTCGCAACGGCTGCAATCTGTGCACGCACTGCACCTGTGAGCATTGGTCGCAAAGAAGCTGCGCGCCTGTTGCGTAAGGGTGCTCATGCCCTGTTGGTACACCCTTGTGCGTCACTCAACGCTTCTCTTGCTTCCTCTGACACCCCTGATACGGACCCTGCCGTACAGACTCTGCTGGACGAGTATCAAGACGTGTTTGCGCCAATAACGGAGCTGCCCCCCGTTCGTCCCATGACACACGTTATCCCTATGCTGCCTGACTCTACGCCCATTGCTAAACGGCCCTATCGGTTGTCCCCTCTTGAGCTGGAGGAGGTCAAGCGTCAAGTCACGGACCTGCTGGCTAAGGGCATGATACGACCCTCGTCCTCACCGTGGTGCGCCCCCATCCTCTTCGTCGGGAAAAAGGACGGCACGCTGCGCATGGTGATCAACTACAGAGGTATGGGAACGCTTCGCCGCTTCGTTACCTCCTTTCCTTGCTTTAGTTTAGGTTAAGTTAGCGCTGCTGTCTGCTCAGGCAACTGGCCCCTGCCTGGTGCATGTCAGCATAGGATGCGCTAATCCCCTTTCGGCTCTTGCCTTGTGTAGGGCTTAACGCTCGCACAGTCAAGAACCGTTACCCTTTACCCCGCATCGATGACCTTCTGGATAAGCTGCGCGGCGCGCGTTACTTCTCCAGCATCGATTTGCAGCAGGTAGAGATTTAGGGGCGCTGCTTGGGGGTTGCCGTACGTTGCCGGCGCCACAACCAGTGCTGCTCTCTCTCTACAGGGATACAACCAGATACGTATCCAGGAATCCGATATTCCTAAAACTGCCTTCAGCACGCCGTTTGGGCATTACGAATTTACCATCCTCAGCTTCCGTCTGACTAATGCCCCAAGTAAGGCTGTATTGGGTGGCGGGTTACCCCTACCTCCCAATGCGTGACCCTGCTACGTGCGTCGCTTTGTAGGCACCTTCTCCGAATGCATGGCCAACCTTTTCGGCCGGTGCATTAAAAAGGGGTTCATGGTCGTGTACCTGGAGTGAGTTGGCGCTGGGCTCGCCTGATCAGCGTCGCCCTTCCCCCGCCACTCAATTACTCACATTCCCCCCTTCGGCCCTTCCTCTGCCTTACTGCCAGCGACGTGCTGATTTACAGCAAGACTTGGGAAGAGCACCTGGCTCATGTCCGCGAGGTGCTGTCGCTGCTACGTGAGCATCAGCTCCGTGCCAAGGCCAGTAAGTGCAGATGGGCCCAAACAACATGTGAGTACCTGGGCCATATCATCTCTCACAACGGCATACGGATGGATCCCCGTAAGGTTGCGTCTGTTAGAGACTGGCCCCCTCCGGAAACCTTGCAAGACCTGCGGTCGTTTTTGGGCCTCACCAACTACTTCCGTCTGTTTATCAGGAGTTACTCGGCACTGGCCGCGCCCCTGACTAATATGACACGCGCAGGTGCTTTCAAACACCCGAAGGATTGGCCCCCCGAGTGCCATGCAGCCTTCGAGGCCCTGAAGAGCGCCGTAACCGGTGATGTCGTACTTGCGTTTCCGGACCCCGCACTGCCGTACCGTATTGAGGTTGTCACGGACGCGTCCCTCTACGGTATTGGTGCCGTGCTTCTGCAGGACGGGCGACCTGTCGCTTACACCTCGCAGAAATTCACCCCCGCAGAGCGTGGCTACACCACCGGCGAGCAAGAGCTCCTCGCCGTAGTGCGCGCGCTGCAGGAGTGGTGCTGTTATGTGGACGGTTTGGAGTTCACGGTTAAAACTGACCATGCTCCTAACACCTTTTTGCAGGGGGTGCCGACTCTCTCTCGCCGGCAAGCTCGGTGGATGGAGTTTTTGGCACGCTTCAACTTCTCGTGGGCTCACCTGAAAGGCTCTGAGAATATTGCTGACGCGCTGAGTAGGCATCCATTGCTGCGGGTTGCACGTGCGGCTGCCTTGACGCTGAACCGCTGGGCTGCTGCTGCTCGCCCTGGCAAGCGCAAACGCTCTGTGTCGATCGCTCAGGTGACCACACGCTCCAAGCAACGGCAGGCAACGCAGTCCCCTGATGCTGCGGCTGAGCCACAGGTTGGTCAAAGACCAAAGGGGACAAAGAGGGCCCTTCCCCCAGCTAAGGCCAAAGCGCCCAAAGCTGCTATGCCGCCTGCTCCCCCTGTTCCACTAAACCCGGTGTCTCCAGCACTGCCCTCCGAGGTTTCGCCCCAGGCTCCTGTGCCCACGGTCGAGACTCCTGCTGTGCCTGGGCCACCTCCCTCTACAAGCCCGCCTTCTGTGGCTGAGCTGACCGAGGTTGGTGACTTGGTTGCACGCCTCCGGAGTGCTACTGCTGCTGACCCCTGGTTCTCTGTTCCAGCTAACACGGCCACCTTGGTCGAGTCGGATGGCTTGTGGTTTCAGTACACGTCAGAAAGCAAGCGACATCTGGTCGTGATGCCTGACGATGCTGAGCTACGACGCCTCGTGATATCCCGTTATCACGCTGACAAATTGGCAGGCCACGTGGGCACTGTTCGTACCATTGCTCTGGTACGTGAACACTTTACGTGGTCATCCCTGGCTCGTGACGTTGCCCTGTACGTCTCGCAGTGCCAGTCCTGTCAACTGAATAAATCCCGTTCTGGCAAAACTCCTGGGCTTCTGAAGCCTTTGCCAATCCCAGAGATGCCTTGGGAGTCCGTGTCAATGGACTTTATCACGGCCCTCCCGCTCACGGAAAGGGGGTGGGACACGCTGTTGGTGTTCGTTGATCGACTGACTAAAATGTGTCATCTTGCCCCAACCACCGTGAATTGCAAAGCGCAGGACGCTGCCCAGCTGTACTTCGACAACGTAGTACGCCTGCACGGCGTGCCTAAGAGTATCATTGCTGATCGTGATAAACTCTGGCGTAGCAACTTCTGGGATGCCCTGTGCAAACTGACTGATACCCGTCTGCACATGTCAACTTTGTACCGCCCACAGACTGATGGCCAAACTGAGCGCCTCAACGCTGTGATTGGTGCTATGCTGCGTAACTTCGCTACGCGCACTCAGGCTTCCTGGGACGCCTACCTGACGGCTGCTGAATTTGCCATCAACAATGCTGTCAACCGCTCAACCGGCAAGTCACCGTTCTACCTGAACTACGGCTTCAACCCCGCCCTCCCAATCTGGCGTGAGTTGGAATCCTCGGTGCCTGCCGCCAAGCAGTACATAGCAGATTTTGCTGAGCGTATCTCTGACGCTAGGACCTGCCTAGAAGCCGCTCAACAGAGTACTGCCGCATACTATAACCGGAACAAGGCCCCTGCCACCTTTACCCCCGGTCAAAAGGTACTTCTAAGCACGCAGAATCTGCGAAGTCTGGCCAAGGGCCCTCGCAAGCTGTTGCCTCGCTGGATTGGTCCTTACCCCGTGGTTAAGATGGTTGGTCAGAATGCTGTACGGCTTGAGCTGCCCTCAAACATGCGCATTCACCCCACCTTTCACGTTTCCCTTATCAAGCCCTACGTTGCTGCCCCTGGGACAACCGCAACGCAGCCTGGTCCTGTCGCCTGGCTTGATGAAGAACCCATGTTTACCGTGGACCGCATTCTGGACTACCGTGTACGCCAGATCCGCGGCCCTGGATCAAAGGTGCGCTCTGTGTCCGAATACCTTGTTCAGTGGAAGGGTTATTCGACCGAGCACAACACTTGGGAGCATGGCTCGCACTTCACCGCTGACCTCCGCCCTGCCATGCACGAGGCCCGTGAACGTGCCCAGGCTCTCCAACAAGCGGCTTCTGCGCCGCTCGCACAGTGAGTCTGCGAGGACGCAGCCTCCTAGAGGGGGAGCACTTGTCGTGTCACGCGGGTCTGAACCCGGCGTGCCCTCCAGATCTGTTCATATCGCTGTAACCGTATCGGCCTGAGTCCGGTATGTGAGAGTTGCCCTGGCACTCTCTGACGCTCTGTACGCGTCTTCAGGTTGCACACCTGGTGCAGCGCAGCGTCTGAGCGCTGCGTGGACCTCTGACATCCAGTGGGCGTTCTGACAGTCAGGCCCTGGCCGGTGCAAGCCACGTGTTGACTTAAGGGACTTGCTGCGGGTCTCCTATGTCTGTAACACTCGTACCTCCGTCGGTGCTGTGGCCCGTAACCACTGCATGTGACTCTGTACGTGACTGCGTTTCCATCTGAGGGCCTGCCCTCTTTATAACCGGCCCAAGTGCCGCCCACCGTGGATATGTCCACGACCAGTTCCGGACTTCATTCCCTAGCACTCACACTACAAGCCGCCGTCCAGCGCCCCGCAACCTGAGGTTCACGAGGTGTTTGAAAGGGAACAGGGGCAGTGCACGCGTGCGCGGGGAGGAAAGGCCATCGGCCTAGCGTGCGCAAAGCAGGAGTGTGCATGAAACGGAGTCGGAAAAAACACACGCTCCCTGGGTACGTCTGCAATGTCAGCATCGCTGCCCCCTGCAGCCTACTGTACCCAGTGCTCGATGCGGTAGACGTGTACTACCCCCGCCGGCAAGGATCACCGCCGGCAAGGACCAGGGGCACCACCCCGCCCCTTTCCACCTCCCTCCCCGCCCCTCTCACCCCGCCCCTTTCCACCTCCCTCCCCGCCCCTCTCACCCCGCCCCTTTCCACCCCCCCCCTCCGCCTCTCACCCCGCCCCTTTCCACCTCCCTCCCCGCCCCTCTCACCCCTCCCCCACCTCCAGTGCCACCACGGGTGTGGGCGCGGGGCAGGGCGCGCAGGAGGCCCGGGGCGGGCCCTTGGCACCCGCGGCCCCTGCCGGTGTTGGAGTTGGGGCGGGTGGGGGTGGGGGTGGCGCTGGGGGCCCCGGGGGCGGGGGCACCAGGGTGGCCACCCCCTGGAAGGCGGCTGCCACGTGGGCCATGACGTCAGCACCCACCACCTGACAGGCAAGAGGGGGGCGGGGGGAGGGGGAGGGGGCACGGCCAGCGCTGAGGGCGCCCCTGACAAAGGCACGAGCCTGCCAGCAGCCCGGAGGCCCAGAACCCCTCGTCCTGCCCCTCGCAAAGCATGCCCCTCGCAGCCCGCCACAGCTTCCCTCGCAGCTTCCTCCCAGCTTCCTCCCAGCTCCCCACTCGCCTGCTTCTGAAAGGGCGGCGGCAGCGAGGGCATGGAGAAGTAGAGCCGCACGCTCAGGGGCGTCCCCCCGGGCGCGGTCGAGGTGGCGGCCCCCGCTGGGGCGCCCACCACGAGGCGGAACTCGCAGCCGCCAACGCATGGGACGACTTCTCAAACGACTGGAGAGGTGGGAGGGAACAGCAAGGGTGTTGAGCGGGAGGTATCGGGGCGCGGGCGGGGGCACGGGGCATGGGCGGGGATGGCGATAGGTGGGATGGATGCGTCTCACCTGGATGTCCTGCCCCGCCGCCTTCTGCTGCTGGAGCTGGTGGATTCGAGCCTGGATAACACGGTTCTGACAGCTTATGAGGATGCCGCTGCCGGACATCGCGGGAGCCCGAGAGTAGTTTTTCCAAGTCCACGTAGCTCGTGATTCGTCGGGTGGATTGCAGTTGCGGACCGAGTTGTGTGCAAGCCGCGAAGCGACGTTTTGGCAGTTCCCGCCACAGTGATCGGCCGCACCCCATCGGAAATCTCCAAGAACCGCGACCACGACTCTCAAGACTATAGACCTGCAAAGACAAACGCGTAACTTCCAGTCTCCTACAGGCCCGCAACCACTGCGTGCCGTTCCAACACTGCTCCATCGCGCCTTCACTTAGAGCCCTCGCATTCGCGACCCCGTCGCTCGGTCCGTAGCCAATGACCGCGGCGACTGTGGATGAGCCCAGCGGCGAGGCGGCCTGGGCGCGGGAGGCGGCGGGGGCCCCCGATGCCGAGGGCCCCCCCGACTGCACGGTCCGGGAGTTGGATCTGGGCGTGGGCCCGCCCCTGCTCGTGCGCGAGAGCACCCTGCTGCAGGTGGGATGGCGGAACAAGGCCTGAGCGCGGCCTGACCTCCAAAGCATGAGGCGGATGACGGGCGCGCCTTACAGCGCTTAAGGCCTTGCATCCTCGCCTCGCCGCCGCCTGGGGCTGCGCCAGGTCTGTGGGGCAAGCTTGCCGCTTCGGGTTACCCCCTAACTCCTGGATCTTAAGCTGTGTGCCCACTCTGTATCCCCGCCAGGACGAGGCGGGTGCGGTGATCTGGGATGCGGCCCTGGTTTTGTCGCACTGCTTGGCCCACGCCCACGCCACAGGTGCGCCCAGCAGCCCCCCTCCCAGCCGCCTTCCCCACCCAAGCCCGGCCCCCATCCCAACCATCCTCCCCCGCATAACCCTCTTTCCTTCGCCCTGCTTCCCCCAAACCTCCCCAATGCCCCCCAAGGCCGCTGCCCGGTGGCGGGGCGGGTGGTGGTGGACCTGGGGTCTGGCACGGGAGCCGCGGGGCTGGCGGCGGCGGCGCTGGGCTGCGCCCGCCACGTGGTGCTGACGGACCTGCCGCACCTGGTGCCGTACATGCGGGAGAACATCGCAGTGAGGGGCCACGTGGCTGTACGGCACTAGGGCATAAGAATGGGGAGGAACGGGGCGGGGGTCGTGTAGGGCCTCGCTAAGGGGTGGTGAGGACGGGGTATGATCGAGACGGATGCGCGCATCAGCTGTGGCGCTAATGGACCATGGCATGGCGGCCGTGTGCTTACAACCCTTCACCCGTCCTCCTTCCAACCATCAAACTTGGCCTCCTTTCCTAGCCGCCTCCTTTCACCCACCCCCAGGCCAACCGCCTGGGCGCCGCCTGCTCCGCCGCGGCCCTGGACTGGAACAGCGGCCCACAGCTGAGCGCGCTTCAGGCCAGCCTGCCGCTGCCCCTGCCGCTGCCGCGCCACAGCCCCGGGGCCGCACCCTCCACCGCTTCCTCCTCCGCCGTCGCCGCCACCGCACATGGCACGCCGCCCCCCGGTCACCCTGGCCCCCCCGCCCCCCGGCCGCTGCTGCTGCTGTCCTCGGACTGCGTCTACACGCGCCCCGCCCGCACAGCGCTGTTCGGGGCGCTGAGGGCGCTGCTGACGGGGGCGGGGCTGGGGGCGAAGACGGGGGAGGCCGTGGGGGCGGAGCTGGGGGCGGCAGCGGCGGGGCAGGCAGCAGCGGCGGCGTGGGAAGGGAAAGTGGGGGAATCAAAGACGGGCCTGGCGGGGAAGGTTGAGGCAGCTGGGCAGGTGGGGCAGGCGGGGGAGGCGCAGGGGGGCGGTGACGGTGTGTCCTCAGCGGCAGGGGGCTGCGGCGCCGCAGAGGGCGCTGAGGGTGAGCAGCACGCCTGCTGCCGCTGCCTGCACGCAGCGGGCGGCGGCAGAGACAGCGGAGTGAGCGGCGGAGGGCCGTGGGGCTCAGACACCGGTCCGCTGGCCCTACTGTCTTACGAGGACCGTCCGGGGGTTGAGGAGCTGCCGGCTCTGCTGGCCGAGCACGGCATGGAGGCGGAGGAGGTGGGTGGGTGCAGGGGTGCGGGGGCTGACGTATCGAGGGGCCGGGGGGGTAGGGCGTGGCTTGCCGTGAGTCCAATCACCGCGCGTCGGTCCTCCCCTCGCCAAGCTGCTCTCCCCATGCCGCCTCCCTCCCTCCACCCACATCTGCCCTGAGCCCTCGCATCCACGCCCCTCCCCCTGCCCCCTGCCCCACCACTCCCGCCCCCTCTCCAGCTGACCCCGGCGCAGCTGCACCCCGACTGGTGCTCTCCCGACATCCACGTCCTGTGCGTGCGCATGAGCGGGACCCGCCGCGCGGGGCCGTGAGGTGGGCAGCAGCCGTGGGACGGAGGAGTGGGGACGCGGGGCGGCCTCTGCCTGCGCCCGCATGCGTCGGTCATGCGGTGTGGGGACTGGGGAGGAGGAGCCTGCAGTTGTCTGTGCCCTGCGCGTGCGTTGTGTGTGGCACGGTCTCTAGCGCAACGTACGGCACGGTCGGCTGACGCGCTGCGTGTACGGCGAGTCGTGCGGCATGGTCCTGATGTGGCCGGGAAAGTGAAAAAGAGGTCGCTGCAGGGACACGAGGTGACGAGTGGGCTATGCAACAACGCACCACGTGGAGTCCCGGGGGACGGGCCAGGGGTGTCCGCTGGGAGCAGCAGGCCCTCGCGGTGAGGCCCGAGTGCGTGTGGCTAGGTGCCCTCTGTGCGGGGGTACCCTGCGCTGTGATGTACGGGTGGCCGTGGTGGGATAAACTTGCAGACTTGAGCGTTGCTGTGCCAAGGGGTGGTGGGACCGCGGGGCCGTGGGTGGTGGGGTCGCCCTCACTTTCCACGGAGCCGAACCTGTGGGTATTGAGGCCCGGGTTGGCCCGGTGAGGCCTGGGTTGCAGACGTCGTGTGGCTAGGTACATCTTCTGTGCGTTGGCCCATGGCCGTGGTGGAACCCGGGGAGACGTGCGTGCTGTCGATCCAGCGTGGCGGCTTGGTGTTCCGGGGAATGACCCGGTCGGCGTAACGTGTTTCCACACATACTCTGTTTCAGCGTCACCGTACGCACTGATGCGGTAGCCGCAGGACAATGAATACGCAAGCTCACGGTACCGGAGATGACTGCTGTTTCAGGTCCCGCTTATCGTCAAGGGGAGAGTCCCGGCCAGTTCAGAGCGCGGAGTAGACATGTCTGGTAGCCGGAGCCAGCGTGTCCTTGTAGTTGCGGCACAAAGCGCATCGAACGGACTCGCGGAGCTCTGTCGCGGCCTGCTGAACGATGGAGTGGTCGTCACAGTGCTTGTTACCGGTAAGGAGGGCAAATCTGTATCAACTTTGCGCTTGCTTGCAAGGCGCCCGGGCGTTTCATTCAGGATGACAGAGCTGGCCTGCGCAGGCTCCTCCGGAACGCTGCCACCGCTTCCAGCCGGCGTGGCTGTAGTCCTGGAATGCAGTAGCGGCGCTCTTCTCCTGGATGCGGCAAGCGGCCAGGTCGGGTTTTACTCGGGGCCATGGGCCAAAAACGCCTCAAGAGGCTCCTGGCGTTTTCTGAGATCATAGCTGCCGTTGTTCACAACCACCTGTTGAGGCTAGTACTTGTTTCTGTGTACGAGTTGGGTTCGCCTGTGTTGCGTTGTAGGTCATTCTCCGGGACCGCGACCTGGGCAGCAGCTCGACGCTCACGGCTGCTCTCGTGGTTTGCTGCGTACCTCCTGAGGGTCTGCATCTCGCCAGTCATGAAGAACGACAGCTCTCGCAGGTGAGTCTGACCAACTCCCTCCGCGAGTTCACACGCGCGCCCGGCTTGACATCAATAGCACCCGCCCTCTCTGCGCAGCCTGGCGGCGACAGCCCCTGCACGCAACCCCTGCCCCTGCGCCATGGCAGTGCCCCCCGCGCGGCCAGCGTTGGCGGCGGCAGCAGCGGCGGCGGCGTGCTCCAGCGCCTGCAGAGGCGCCTCGTGGGAATCCCAAGCCCAAGCCCATGCCCCGGCCCCAGCCCCGGCCATTATGCGGCGCCACCTCCGCCCTGGTCCTCTGCGTGCAACGGCTCGCCCAGCTCCTGTGCCTCCACTGCATCTGCCCCTACTGCGGACGCCGCCGCGCCCCGCCTCGCCTGTGCGGCGCTTCCCTGGCTGCCCCCGTCGGTTCTGACGGAGCTCGCGGCCGCAGCGGCGCCAAAGCCCGGGCCCCTGCCCGGCCCCCTGCCCGAGCCCCGCCTGCACCGGGGCCTGGTCCTGCCCGCCCTGCCCCGCCTCGCTTTCGTACGGATGGCGCGACCGGGGGCGGGGGCGGGGCCAGGGATGGGCGGCGGGGACGGCCCAAGCTCGGGGGTGCAGGAGCGAACGGAGGCGCCAACGGGGGTTGCTGGGGAAGAGGAGGGGGAGACAGCAGGGGGCGGGGAGGCGGTGCGGCTGCGGCTGCAGGGCGCGTGGCTGGGGCTGTGGGCGACGGGGCGACTGTCACCCTGCCAGGGCGGAGTGAGCTGCGGAGGCGCATCGCCCGCCGAAGCCAATGCCTCGCTCCCCAGGGGTGCAGGCGTGGCCTCAGCCTCTCTTGCAGGGGGTCGGCGCATCAGCCGCGTCATCCCCTCCCGCAGCCGCAGCGTTCTGCACTTGGGGCAGATGCTGCAATCCCTGGGTCCGCAGCCCATGCCTCAGGCAACGCCCGGCCCCGACAAGCGCCCCTCGACCGACAGCTCCCGCCCTCAGAGCACCGGTGCCGCGCGGCGGCGCTCGGTCCTGGGCCTTCTCTCTGCGTCTGTCTGGGGCGAGTCCGGCGGCCAGTCGACCAGCGGTGCCGCTGACATCAGCGACGGCGGCGGCGGCCAGCGGCCGGGCTTGGCTACCGACGACGGCGCAGGCGGCAACGGCGGGACCCCGAGCAGCCCCACGGGGACTCACCGCGGGGCCCACGGTTCCGGGGAGAGTAGAGCACAAGCCGAGGCGGAGGCTGGTGCGGGGACTGGGGCGGAGGTGCAGCAGCAGGAGGCGGCGGAGCTGGCGCTGATGCGGCGGGAGGTGCTGGCGGCGACCCGCGAGGTGCGGCAGGTGGTTGACCGTTGGCGGTTGCAATGAGCGGTATGTCGGCTTTGTGTGCTGCAAGCCCAGGACTCCCCTCAACTAACCTCCCCTTTCCATGCAGGAAGCGTGGGAGGCCCTGCTTGCCGGCCGGCCGCCCCTGCGGTATTGGGGTGCAGGAATGGGGCTCGGCCAGGAGGTACGTGCGACGGTTTGGACCCAGGCCGGTGGGGCAGTGTAGGTGCAGGGGCAGCAGGCCTGCGTTGCTCTGTTCGTCAGAACCCTCGGCTTGGCCCCCGGTTTCCGCTATTGGGGGTTGTCACCCAGGCACGGAGTGTTTCAACACGTCGCCTACCTGCCAACGCCCTCCCCCTCCCCCTCACACGCCCCTGCTTAGGAGGCATGCTCCAACTACCTCCACCTGCCGGGGCCGGACTCTTCAATGGGGTACCCTGCAGCCGCATCGCCAGGCGAGACCCCCGCCAACTCTGCCCCCTCCCGCGCGCGTCGCTTCTCGTCCGCCGCTCAGCCCGGGCAGGGCCGCGCCCTCCTGCCCACACCGGCGGCCCCGCACGGCCCCTGGGCGGGGTCCGGTCTGGCCATCGGTCTCATCGGCAGCCCCAGGGACGGTGAGGGCGACACGCCACCCACGAGTGGGAGGGGCGGAAGCCGGAGCAGCGCCCCCCGTCCCCGCCACAGCGCCAGCGGCATGCCCTGGCGGGCGCTGGCGGGAGCACGGCGCCGGAGCTCCACGGCCGCTGGGTTCAGCTGGCTGGCGGCGCCGCTGGCTTTCACTGCTCCGGTATCGCTGCAGGGATCGTCCGTCGCTACGCACACAGCACGTACGGGGTCCGCGGGCGCGGGCTCGGACGGGCAGGGCTCGGGGTCCCCGGTGGCAACGGTGCTGGGCACGGGCGAGCACAGCGGCCGCCAGCCCCCGCCCGCGGGCCGTGTGTTTGGGCGGCTGCTGTCGCTCGGCCACGGCCGGCACCGGAGCTCCGGGCTCGGGGCAGGAGCTGAGGCGGCGGCTGAGACGGAGCTGCCCTGGCATGCCTCTGCCGCCGCTGCCACCCCCACTGGTGCCGCTGCCGTCGACGCGAAGGGGGCACGCGTGCGCGAGAGCGGACCCGGCTCTTCCCATGCCGCCACTCCCGCCACCGCTGGGCGGGTCTCTGGTGGCGGCGCGCTTCCCATGCGCCGTCAGGAGGGGCTCAAGGCCCCGGCGGAGCTGCCCCCCACCAACTGGCAGGACGTGGCGGAGGCGGAGGCGGCGGTGGCGGCGGCCATCCAGCTGCGGCTGGCGGCGCGACAGCGCACCTCCAGTACGGCAGCGGCACCGCCAGCGCTGCCGCCTCCGCCTCCGCCGCCGTTGGCCCAGCTGCCTGCCTTGCAGACTCTATCCGCCTGCGACGGTGCCGCGGGCCCCGCCGGCGGCGGTGACCCCTTGGGCCTGGATGGGTGCGTAGCGTCCCTGGGCCCTGGGGCGGCGGGGCTGCAGTGGATGGGAAGTCATACAGACAAAGAGACCGCCGCCACCGCAGCGGCAGCGCTGCTGGCGGCTGGCGTCAGCGCCCTGGCCCCTGCCGCCGCCGCTACCGCTGCCGCCGCCGCCTTCAGCGGGATGCCGCTGTCGTACATGTCTGCCTCATCGCTGCTTCTGGGCACAAACGAGCCGCCACCCTCCACCCGAGAGAACGCCACCGGGGTTACGCCACCCACCCGCGCCCTTGTCGGTGACATGGGCGGAGGCACAACCGCCGGCCCCGTCAGCGCCGCCCTGGCCATTGCCGCGGCCCCAAACAACGGAGCGATGCCGCCTACCAGCACCTCCGCTTCGCTCCCCGAGTGCGCCTCCCTCCCCGATTGCGGGGCCGTCCCCGGTCCCGCCGCATTTAGCGGGGCGAGCGCCGCAGGCGCCTCCGCCAACGCCCCGCCCCGGCCGTTGCTGCCCCTCTACCGCCTGTCCGCTGGCGGCGAGGCGCCGCTCGGGCAGCCCCCGGAGCTCCCACCGCGAGATGGGTTTGGCAGCGAGCGGGGCAGCCCCTGGCCAGGGGACGACCTCCCTCTGGCGGACCCTGCTTTGGTGGCTGCGCGCTGGTCCCTCCTGAGCGCTGGAGAGAATAGCGAGGCTCTGGCCGCCATTGCTTGTGCGGCGGCGGGTGCAGGCGCGGAGGCTTCCTCCCCGCTGCGGCTGGGGAGCGGCCTTGAGTCCGCGCAGCTTGGCGGATGGGAGGACGGTGGAGACTTTGGCGGTGCTCGCCCCGTTGGTGCCGCCACTGCTGCTGCCTCCGCTGCTGCCGCCGCCACCGCCGACGCCGCCTGCTCACAGGCCGTCAGCCGATACGGAGCGCTCCTCATGGCAAGCGCAGGTGAGGAGGCCTTCGCACGGAACGTCTTGTGGGCCGCAGTGCTTAAACATTGGCTGCTCTGGAGGTGGCAATGCTCGCCCTTCCGCTATGGATCAAGCACAGGGGCACGGATCAGGCAGGAGTGTGGCATGAAGCTGAGTGTCGGTATGTGCCACTGTGTGTTCGTGCCGGACGGCCCCCAGGTTTCCGCTGTACGGAACTGTACGACATGCACGACGCACTGCTTCTGTCCAAGCTCACGGAGCGGAGGGACGCGGGGGCGTCGGAACTGGGGCCCGGGCAGGGGGAGGCGGCCTCTCTAAACCTGGGCGCATCGGCGCTTGAGTCAATTCAAACCGCCTCTGCCACGCCCGGCTTTCTGGCTCTGGGCCGGGCCTCCTCGGGTGCTGCGGGGCTCGTGAGTCCCGACGGCCCGCACCCCCCTCGCGGCCGCCAGCCGCAGAGCGCCCAGCTGCCCTGCCAGCCCTCCCTGCCCCAGCCCCCGGCCCCTGCCACCGCCACCGCCACTGGCAGCCGCTGGCAGCGACTGCTCGAGACCGTGGCGTCCGCCGGGGCGGCTGCCGCCGCCTCTGCGGGCACTTGGGCTCGCGGGGCGCCCCCCAGCGGCGGCGAGGCGTTGGGAGCGGTGGTGTCTGCGACGGGGACGGCTCAGGCGGCACTGGCGGAGACGGGTGCGTGAGCGGGGCGGGGACCTGCCCTCGGCAGCTCTATCCCTCAGACCTTCTTGTGTCTTATAAGAGTGCCCCACGCCAAATGTTCACTGGTACCCCTTGCCCCCAGGACGCGGCGGCAATGACAGTGAGTGGTACGCATTTCTAGACGCAGGCGTCACAACCCATGCGGGGACCCCGGCAGCCGCAGCCGCTGCGACCAGCGCCGAAGCCCCCGCGGGCCGCCCGTGCCTGGAGCACGAAGGTGGTGTGGCGGCGGAAGCCGCAGCTGCCCACAGGGGCATGGGGCGATCGGGGCGGGCCTTGCTGGACGCCGTCCCGCACCGGCCGCCCCCGCGCCGCCCGACTGCGCTGGCGGACTTGGTCATGAGGTGAGCACGCGGTTCCCGGGCTCGTGCGTGCGTTTCCACGGTTGGGATGTGAAGGTGGTGAGCTCTTTGCCACCCTACGCAAGCAAGAACAACACCGGAGGTAGCCGCAGTAACACCACCGCCAGCCGGCGCCGACGTTCATGCATCTCCCTACGCCCCTCAGGTCCGCGGCAAACGTGCACCACACCGCAATGGCTCCAACCGCCACCGACTTGGCCCAACCGAGGTCCGGCAGCGCGCTACACGAGCTGAACAGCGCCCGAAACACCGCTGCTGCCGCGTCAGAATGGACCACCGCGGGGCCCTCCTGCTCGTTTGGAACGGCTGCGGGCTGGTCGGGGGGCGCGTCGGGGGGCGGCCCGCAAAGCCGCCTGCTCTGCACCATCGTGCCTCCTCCCCACACCACCCTCTCCACACGCCTGGTGCCCGGCGGTCGCGCCTGCAGCTCGGGCGCCCCTCAACCCAGCCTCGCCCGGCCCGTGTCCCAGCAACACCCGTCCGCCGCCGCCCCGGCTCCCGGCCACGAAGCCAACAGCTCCGGCGGCGTTCCGTCGCGCCGGTCCCTCGGCACCTGGTCTCAGGCCCTCCCGCACCAGCGCCCCAGACGCAGGGGGCACAGCGTGGCGGGAACGGGCACGGCCGCGGGCGCGGCTGACGTCAGCCATGGACCTGGGTCCGGGCGGCTGCTGGCGACAACGCAGGGCTTGGCGTTGGGTGTTCTGCAGGGCTCGCCCGCCGCCGCCTCGGGGCTGGGCTGGGCCGAGACGCTTCTGGCGCTACGCGGCGCGGCGGTGGGGCCGGAGGCGGGGGTTGGCTCGGCAGTGTTGCGATCTGGGTCGGGGGCGCCGGGCTCGGCCGGCGTGTCCCGGCGGAGTGGCGTGGTGGGGGCTCTGGCGAGGTCCCTCAAGAAGTTCATGAGTCGGCCGAGGGGTGCGTGGGGTTGGGGTCGCGCGGAATCATGCTGAGCGTGTGGGGTGCACGCCCTCGTTCTCTTCTTTTCCGTGCTTCCCGTCACTACACACATGCGCATCCCGGTGCCGGGTCGGGACCGTTGCTTCGGGGTTTCGGGTTTGCCTGGGGCTTCTTCCCCGCGGCCTGTCTGCTCACAACTGCACTTATACGTATCACGCGCCCACCCTACGCATCCTACCCACATGCGCATCCAAACGCCCCTTGCCCTTGCAGAGAGCCGGAACGGCAGCAGCACCGACCCACCCCTGCTGGACCCGGCGCCGACCGGGGGCGAGGACCTCCCGAGCGCCGCCGCCGCCTATGGCACCTCCGCGACCCTGGCCCTGTACGGGGCCGACCCCCACCTCGAACTCGACCCTGACCCCCTAGCCACCAGCGAGACGGCCACGCTGGAGGCCGCCCTACAGTCCTGCGCCGACGGCCAGCCCAGGTGCGCGCCTTCGACGGGACCGGGCGGCGTCCGCAGCGGCCCGCTCGCCAGTGAGTCGTACGCCGCACAGGCCGCCCACGTGGGCGTCGCCTGCCCCGTGTCGCTGCCCGGCAGGAGGCCGCCGCCTATGCAGCTGCAGCCGCCGCCGCCAGCAGCGGCGGCGGCGGCCCCGACGGTGTCCAGCGGTTCTACTGCCGCCGCCGCCGCCGCCGCCGCTGCCTCGACTCTGGGCGGCTCGCGCGGCTTCTCGGTCCGGGTGCTGTTGTCGTTGGGAACGCCGGAGGCGGCGGCGGCGGCGGTCTCTGCGGCCTCGGCGGCGGGGTTCTACCGGGGATCGGCCCCGGCGGCGGCGGCTCGGCGCAGCCTGCAGCAGGCCGGCGTGCCGCCGGCCGCCGGCGTCACCGCCCTGGGCTATGACGCCGAGCTGGGACGGCTGAGCCGCTGCACGGACGGACCCGTGAGCGGCGGCGGCGGCGGCGGCGGCAGCACCGGCCCCTGCTCCTCACTTCCGTTTTCAGCGGTTGCCGTTGGATCGGGGCCGCCGGCAGGCCGCCGCCCGGGCTCTGGCGACTTCCGGCCCGGCAGCGGTGACGGCCCGTCCTGGCAACGGGACGACGGCCGGGGCGCCAGGGAGCAAGGCCGCTGGTCGCTGGACGAAGTACGCCGCCCTCCAGCCATCTGCACCACCACCGCCGCCTCCACCGTCTGGAGCGGCGCCGGCGCATCCCGGCCTGGCAGCGCACGCCACATGCTGTTGCGCACATCGCTGGACGCGGCCGCTCCACCTGAGGCGGACAGTGGCGGCGGCGCCAGCGGTGGCGGGGTGCGCGCTGCTGCCTGGGCGCAAGGGAGCACGGGCGCGGCTAGGGCGGGGCTGCAGACGGTGCCTGGGAGCGGCACGGGCGACGGTAGCGGTGGCTTCGGCGGCAGCTGCTTTGATGGCGACGAGGCGAGTGAGGAGGGAGCGCCGCCGCTGCTGCCGCCTCCACGGCCCGAGTTCTGCGCTCCGGCTGCCCCTCTGGACCCCCGTGTGGTGTGCGAAGTGGGGTCGGAGGAGGGCGAGCTGGAGGCCTCATCCTCACCCCTGAACACGGGCTCCGCCGCGGTCGCCGCCGGCGCGCCAAGAGCCGGCGGTCGCAGCGAGCGCCTCTCCGGCCTCCGGTCACCCGATGAAGCCTCTCCCCCGGACGTCGGCGGCCCTGGCGGCGCGCCTTCTCCGCTTGCCTCTGGGCTGCAGGAGGGCGAGCTGGCCGGCGGCGGCCGCCAAGGCAGTCGCCTGATGGGCCTGCTCCGGGGTCTGATGGGTACCGGTAGGGGCTCGGCGAGTGGCGGCAGCCGGCCCCACAGCCGCCGCAGCTCCGTCCACACGCCAACGGGCGAAGCGGCGTTCGCCCGCGGCCTTACCTTCGAGGAGTCGCGCCTCAACGCCTCAAGCTCCGCCTCCGCCTCCGCCTCCGCCTCCGCTGGGCCCGGCTCGCCCTGGACTGGCGTTTCGTGCGGCACCGAGCCTGGCGAGGTCGGCCCCGCCAGCAGCCCCCTCGCCGGCCCCCACCGCCCCCGCAGCCTCCGCGCCCGGAGCCTGCTGCAGCGCACCGGGTCCCTGCTGGGCCTGAGCATGGGCCTGGGCGGGCCCCGCAGCCGGCGAGGCAGCAACTCCCGGTCCTCCTCCCAGCTTTCCGTCGGAGGTAGCGACTTTGGAGCCGGCGCAGGGACTGACTTCACGCGTGGCTCGGTCTGGGGCGCCGGCGCCGCCCCTGCGGCCCTCGACGTTTCCGTCCGCCGCGGCTCCCGGCGTGCGGTGGACTTTATCGGTTTGAGCGACGGCGGCAGCAGCGACACACCTAGCACTGTAGTCTCGCCCATGCTACGCACCACACCCGCATTGTATGGTGGCGGCGGCGCTGCAGCAGGGCCCCTGACGGCGACGCTGCGCGCGGGCAGCCGCCACCGCCTGGCCGTCACGGACCCCGCCGCCGCCGGCCCTGGCAGCCCGCCGCGAGCCGGTTTTGGCGGCGAGCGGCCGAGCGGCGCAGCGGCCCGTATGGCCGCTCTCCGGGGCGCCGCGTCGCGGAGTCTGAAGGCCCTGGTAGGGTCCACGGGGGGTGCTGCCACCAGCACCGCCGCCGGCAGCAGTGCGTGCAATGGAGCCGGCGCCGGCGTCGCCCCTGCCAGCCCCGCCCCCCAGGCCCTGCGGCGTGGCCGCTCCTCGGAGAGCTTGCGCAGGGCCAAGTCGGTGACCAACCTGCTGGCGGCGGGGTCGCCGGGCGGCTCGGGCCGCGGCCGGGTCGAGGCTGGCGCCGACGTGGGCGGCTCCCCCCGGCACGGCCCGGTGCAGGAGGCCCGGCTCGCGCGCCTGGCGCCCCTGGCGGCCAGCGTGCTGGCGCCGCGGTGAGAGCGGAGTCTTAGGAAGGTCTGGGGGAGGGGAACATGGGCAAGATTCATAATTTCTTGTTGCTCAAATATCCCTGTCTGTTACAGCCTGCTGACGAGGAGGCGACCAGGGTGGCCAGGTGACATCTGCACATTCATGTATGACGGGGTGCCTGCACGCCGTGGCGCTCGGGGGCTAGGCGGCGGCGCAGCACCTACCATATGAAGTAATTGCGTTATGCTGGGGCGGGGGCTGCTGACGCTTCCGGCCGAGTGGGTGTTGCCGTGGTTACTGCCGTGCGGTGTTGTTGTTGTCTTTGGGTGGCCTTTTGCGCTATCCTTTATGCATTGTCTTCAGACGGGCCCCTTGGCCAGCCCAGCATTTCCTAAAGCCAACTCTGACCTGAGAGTAACCGTCGCAATGCTGTTACGGGCCGACCAGCCCCGGCTCGACTCGAGGGACCATTTAATTACTGTAAGCCTCGGGTAGGTGGGCTTTTGGGGCTGAGCCCCCGGCGCGTAGCGCCTGGCGCGGAGCACAGTTACCGCGAGGAATGGGTCGCGTAGCAGATCGGGTGGGGGGCTCAGCCCTCGTTTACCGCCCCCGTGGGGGCGCCCCGCTTGTCCTAGTGGAGGTGCGTGCTTTAAAAACCCGAGCTGGGTATGCCTTTCCTGCTCCGTCATTGCGTTCGGGACTGGCCTGGAGCACATGGGTTGACGTCGCTTCACTTGACACCGACTCAGGGTGACGAATTTGCGAAAGGGTTTTGTCACCGAGGGCATTCGTAGTAGAGGCAGGGTAGCAAGCTTCGAGACTCTTTCATCTGCCGCACATCTATCGTCTTCTCGGAAGCAACCTCAATGCACCTTTACAACTCGAGGGGGGACCTATCAAAGCTTGGGTGGCCGGCTGGGTTATGTTACGGTGTGTGTGAGCAACAGGCCGTTATAAGTGGTATGGTTGCGGATCAGGTTTCGTTTGTGTTTCACCATGGCCCTTTCAGTTTCGCTGTTGTGACCCACGCTTCTCATGACGATGTTATAAGGACTACTGGGCTGCGTAAGTTTCCTTGGCGCGGCGGCAGCAACATCTCACTACTGAGTGGCCTAGCTAGGGCTTTGGTTACAGATGGGGGCGTGTGCGCTCGTCCTCGGGGTCCTAGCGTGCGTTCATGTGCCAGCAGCCACACATCACCGGCACAGGAAGGCCGCATGCAACCAGCAGCTCACTGCTGGCCGCATGGGGCTTGAGCGGGTGGCGTGTGACCCCGGGGGGGAGGGGGGACCCGGCTAGGTCCCCCTATAGGGGCTTGAGCGGGGGGCGTGTGACCGCCAGCGTTATTGCGTGTACCATACCATAGGGGCGGTGGACCTACGGGGCCCGGACGGAGCGCCTCGACGTATGTAAGGTAGGCAGGAGCGCTCGCATGGCCAAGGGCATTCCTGAAGGCACGACGTGAAGACCGGAAGCAAGTGAGCGTGTTGTCTGAACCTCTTCCTGCTCAGCATGCGGCGGGCGTACAGCGGGGCGACGTTTGCCCGAGGATAAGGACTGGCCTCACACGGGCCAGAGCATGCAAGGATTGCTATTGGCGTCATGCCCCCGACAAAGAGGAGCCCCCCTCGTTTGTGGGACTGATGTGGGGATTTACTGGGGAGCTCTCGGGGCTTCTTTGCGTGCGAGCCGGGGTTATGGCGCGCCACGCCGCCTCACCTGCCGCCGCCAGCGCCACAACTGCCTCCCGCCCCCTCGCCCCCCCCCCTCCTCCTCGCTCCCACGCCTCCGCCTCCCCTCGCCCCCCTCCCCCTGGTTCTCCTCCTTCCCTTCGGCACGGCGGCCGCCTCCTCGTCCCTCGCCCCCACTCCTTCCGCCCGCGACTCCTTCCCCGTACGCCACCAACCGCCGCGGGCGGCCCTGCCGCCGCCGCCGCCTCCACCGCCACCCCCCGTCACCCCCATCTCCACCCCCTCTCCCCCCGACGTACCCTCCTCCACCTCCGCCCCCTCCTCCCCTGCTGCTGCCGCTCCCTCCCCCTCCCCAGCCGCCGCCGCCTTCTCCGCCGCCCCGCCGCCTCCCCCTCCATCTGCCGCCGCTGTCACCGCCCACGTCGCCGCCGCCCCTGCGTCCGGGTGGGCCCGCCGAGACGAGCGAAGCCGCCCTTCGCATGCGCGTCATCCCGATGACCGCCGACGTCAGCGCTGGCCACCGACCCCACTTCCCCAACTTTCGGGAGCACCTCTTCTCCAGGCACCGTACTCCACGCACGCCTACTGCCGCCTTCCGCCCCAGCCAGCAACAAGCCCGCCCGCGGCGGGCCCGCCCCCGCCCTCGTCCCGCGCCGCTAGCTGCCTCCTGTGCCCTGTCTTCGGTCCCGATCACCGCTGCCCTCTCCCCGATCCCTCGCCCCCTTCTCCGGATCTATTGCTTCCCGGCCCTCATAACGCCCCGTCCCGATCCCGTGCGGGGCATTCGCGCGCTGGAAGCCATGTACGCAGCCCCTGCTCGCATGCTTCACCTCCAAGGAAATCTACCTCCGGACAGCGCTGCACGCCTGGCTGGGTGCCGTAGGCTGGGCCTCGGCGCACATCACACCCCACTTGCGCGCACAGTAGTGTGCTATCGCGCGCGCCTGCCGACCCCACCTTCCCCGCCTCCCCTCCGCATGCGCCCCCCTCCGCCTCCACCACCGCCGCCGGGTCGGAGGAGGCTCCTCCGCCCCCGCCCCGCCCGCCAACCGCCCCTGCCGCCCCCGTCCACCCCACCGTCGCCCCACCGTCGCCCCAGCCACCCGCCCCCGCGTCGCTCCGCTTCCACAGCCCGCCCCCGCCACTGCTGCCCCCACCCCCCTCCGCCCTCTCTCGCTGCAACGTCACCCGCGGGCCGCCGCCTCCCCCGCCGCCGCCGCCTCGTCTCCCGCCCATCCCACTCCTGCCCCACCCGGGGTGGGCGGGCCGCCCCCCGCCGGCCCGCCACCTCCAAAGGGAGTTCCTTCCCTCACCGCCTCACTGAGCCTCACCCGACCCCCTCGCCTGCCCTCCACCCATCCTCCCCTCTATCTGCCTCCGCCGACGCCCCTGAAAGCAACCCCCACCCCCACCACACCTCCCGCCCCCACCCCTATAACTCCCGCCTCCCCCGCCTGTTTCTCTTCCGCCCCGGCCTCCCATGCGGACCCTACCTTCACCAGCACCCCTTGCTCCCTTCCCCTCGTGGGCCCACCCTTCCGCAGGCAACGAAGAAAGCCAAGGTAGGTTGCCCTAGTTGCCCACAGATCTTGCTTAGCTTGTGGACTGGACCACGCCTTCCGCCCACGAGCGCTTTGCTTCCGAAGCGAGTCGCTGAAATGTTCAAGGCTCTCCCTACGCAGAGACACCGCTCGCCCATCACAGATAGGTTGGGGACTGGGGGCTGTGGAGGGCTGCGGAGGGCCGCTGGCGTCAGGTCTTGGAGGGCTGGGGGCTGAAAGCGCTCGAGGCTTCGAGGCAGGCCGCCTGTGGGCTACAAGAGTAGGGGGAGGGCTGCGTGCAGAGCTGCTGGGGGCTTGGCTCTAGTAAGCTCACTGACGGGGTGGGCGGGAGGCATCACAAGCAGGGGCAAGGGGGATCATGGACGACAGGTGGGGCGTGCACGTGGAATGATCTGGTCTTAGTGATGCCGCTTTTAGCGGCATCACCAAGGCTCAATCGCGGGGGACTCTGGGGGTTGCGAAGTCGGGATGGGTTCGTGGCATTCGCGTGCACACGCAAGTCACGCACGGTCAGCGTATGGTGGCAGGCATGGCTGCGCGATGTTTAGAGCGTATGCCCGCAGTGCTTGGGGACACTCGCAGCTGCTCGCAGCGGGTTCGGGCTGGGTCGTTCAACGACATTGCCGACTCCTCGCGACCCTCGCGCCCCTGCGGCGACTTGCGCCACACTCATATGTATTCCCTGAATGCTTCCCTGAAGCTGTGCGGCGCTTCCAGCTGCCGGAGGCCATCGCGGTCCACCCAGTGCGTCAACAGCCTCTTTGCCGCATCCTGTGTAATGCTGTTCTTAAGGACAATCGGTGGCAGGCAACGCTTTGTGCTCCTGGCACAACGCCACCAGCGCGTCCGCCATTTGCAGCGCTGGGCCAACACTGGACGCATCGAGCTCACTATGACTATGATGTCCACTAGCGACGTCGCTGTGAACTGCGGCTCGGCGACAACGGTGCCTTCCGCGTGCAAGCGAATGGATGGAAGGCCTTTACGCGCGCACGTGCGCCGACGGCTTCGAGGCCATTTCGCCCAGACCGGCGCGGTTATGGCGCTCTTGCATCGCTGGCTATCCGTTGAGCGCGGTCACGCGGCGTCGGGGGGCTCCTCCGCATTCATGCCCAAGCGTCGACGGCTCCGCGGCCCTTTCGCACAGGCCGGCGCGGTTATGGGGCTCTTGCATCGCGGGTTCCCCGCTGCGCGCGGTCTGGCGGCGTCTCGGGGCCTGCTCGAATTGATCGTCGGGCGGTTGGTGACCCAGGGTCGGCCTGACTGCGACTTTGATGTTCGACGGGCGGCATAACGAAGGGGCTGGGCAACCTGGAATATGTAGAACGGCAGGAGCACCGGTGCGGTGGGTCCTCCTCACGCCCGTGCAGCCCACTGGCGTACGACATTCGAGTCGAAGCCGGGCTTCGACCGCTGGGGCCTTGGCGTCATTGTGCGTCGCAATTTCTCGATGCTTACCTTAGTTTTGCATCTGCCTACTTCGTCCTTCGCCCTTCGCTGCAGTGTTGCGCGTTGCGACGGGAGCTGCGGGCAGTCCGTCGCGCTCCAGCAGCGGTTCGCAGTTTCGCACCCTGCCTTGTTCGCCATGACGTCTTCTGTCTACTGCAGCAGTTGTCTATCTATGTGACTTTCTCTCGCTCGTCGCTTTCGGCAATTGCGCCTGAACTTCCTCCTTGCTGCTGGTTCCGCATGCGCGTGAGCGCTTTCGCGTGTGTATGCGTGCTCCCGGGGATTGATTGACGGGCGTTTGATGGCCCTCCACGAGATGCCAACGTACCAGGAAGGAAGCGTGACGTCAAACCGTTACCTATCATGATAGCGCTCACGATATTCCGACGGTGTCCGATCGCTATCATGAGCACCAGTCTCATCGCTATACGAGCATAGTGTAAGCTTAATTACATTGTAACGAAGCCACAGAGTCAAATTTTGGGCGAAAACGGTTGAGTTTCGACCGGTTTCGGGCCCGATCATGGTGTGCCGGCCCGCAGCCTGCCCGTCAAGCGCCCCATGCGCACTGCGCTGCACGACTCTGCTGGCCGCGAAGAGGCAAGGTACATGTGGCCTAGTGTTCAGGCAAGCACGAGCTGAAGTATCACGAGCGTACGAGTGCTGGATCATGCCTTGAGCCTGCTGCTCACGTTGGCCGGGGCCTATCATGATACAGCGTGAGCAGCGCAAACCCGGGCTCCAACCACAGGTAAAAGGGTAGAGACACGTCAGAGGGGTATACAAGCACTGGCAAAGGTCTGCATAAGATGTGAGAGATTGAAAAGCTTGTTGTAACAGTGGCGGTCCGACATGCCAGCGCTATCAGCGTGACAAGTGGCCCCTGGATTAGTCCTCCGCTTCGCTCTACGAGAGTCTACCTACCGGTAGCCTCCCTCCGAGGAGCTACGGTGATACTTTGAGGGCCTCTGATGAGCAGATTAAGTTGCAGGTCGCGAGAGGGCCCGTAGAGCTCAAAGCTCTATGCTTGTTTCACACAAGGCTGGTAGCCAGGAGGACCGTAGCTCGGCCCGTGGGTCTAGTGATGCACCACAGAGTTGTTACAAGGTGTGAGCGGCGGTGCAGCAGCGGTCCCAATGGAGCATGGGCCGTGTCTTGTGGGAAGCACCCAATATGGCTTGCCAGTTCGAGTCAGTCGCGAAGGTATTGGATGCCTAGTTCGAAATGATTGCTGGGAAATAGAGTACAGCCATGCATGTGAACGTTTCGCAGGGCATGGTTCGGAAAGTACTGTCCAGCTGTCTATGTAAACCAAGATGGCCTCCATGGGAGGTGTATGCACATGTGGAATGAATGAGGAGCGCGTTGGTAACCCAACCGATGAAGAAACGCAGCCGACCGACCATGACCGACCGACCGACGGACGGACCATGAATGATTGCCCCGTCACCACTCCCACCCCCCTGCCAACCACGAGGACGGCCTGTGGGTCTGCAGAGATGCCCTCCTAATAGCTGTGCGTGGCGACGAGGAGGTTCTTCACAGCTTCCACGAAGTCCTGTAGCGACGCACCCTCCCTCATCCCGTGCCTCGCGACGGTGGTGGCAGCCTGTCGGTGCAGGAGTGGAGGCAGGTGAGTGTTCATTCGCCGGGGCGGGGGCGGGAGTGTGCTTAAGGTCCGGGGGAGGGGAGTACTGAACCAGCCAAGTACCCACCAGCTGTACGAGGGTCGACCAGGACACGCGCGCCCCGAAGATCTGCAGGTCGTCGATGGCGGCGTACATGGTGTATAGTTGCGCGAGGAGGAGGTTGGCGGCGTTGTTGTTCTCGGCCTCCACCATCCACCACGACCAGTTCTCGTCGGACGGCCTTCACGGAGCCCTTGTGAGGCTGAGTCCAACTCCTCGGAAGGGCAGGACCGCGGAGAGGGGCTTGGGGACGTGTCCCTGCTGTCCGGCGGCACGAGGCATCGCCCAGAGGTCGGGGTCGCCGAAGACGTCGTTGATGCAGTTGACCATGCGGACCAGCCGGTCTCGCAGGTTCTGGCCGCAGCCGATGACGATGGTGCGGAAGCGTGAGTCCATGATCTTGTGCGTGCCGACGTCCACGAAGTGGCTGATGACCGCCTCATTGGCGCAGTCGCGGACGAGGTTGCGGGCGTCGGTGTTCAGCGTCCTGACCTGTAGGCCCACGTTCGGCACAGTCGCAGTCACCATGCTTTGCGTCCCCGGCCCGCGGTGCCACACGAGGTCGTGGGGGATGCTGAAGGTGCCTTCCACTACTGCGGGAACGGCGAACGCGGAGGAGACCTCGATGTGCAGGCTCTTGAGCGTTATGAGCTGGTCGCTCGCGTTGCGGAGGGCACGCAGCGCGTCTTGTGTGGTGGGGTCGGGCCAGCGCAGGAACATCGCCTGCATCGTGACCTCCACCCCCGGCACTGGCGGGCCCTGCGACGCCGATGCGCCGGCGCTGCTGTGCTCCGAACGGTACCGGTCCGACCATCGCAAGAGCTCGCACCGCGCGGCGATGGCGTAGAAGACCGTCCGCATCTCTTCGAAGATCGCAGGCATGTTAGCGTATATGATGTCAACGGAGCGGATGTCCAGCAGCTCGCAGGTCTTGTCGCCGTGGGCGCTGGCCCGTGTGGTCTGTTCCGATGGGCCCGCTCCCCCTGCTGCAGCGTCACCGCCGTCGTCGTCAGATGCTCCCGGTCCGCGGCGACCCGCGACCTTGGTCCCTTCCGTGAGCTCCTCCAGCAGCTGCAGTCTGTTGAGGAAGTCGTCGGACGGGTGCGTCCCCACGTAGTCCTCGCGCGTGATGGGGGTCAGCTCGAACAGTCGCAAGCTGAAGTCCAGGTTGGGGAGCATCGTCAGTCGCTCCAGCGACTTCGGGGCGCTGTTGAGGTGGCGTAGGAATCTCAGGCAGACGCTGTCCGTTGTAGAGGAGCGTGTCTGCCGTGTGCACAATCAGGCGCTTCAGGCCGGGCATCACGGGCAGCATCCACCAGGGATTTTGCTCCGTGAGGTAGTGGAACTGTAGCTGCGCCTCCCAGCCCAGCGTGAAGGTCCTACGCCGGGCCGGGCGCGGGGTTGGTTGTTGCCGTCGAGGGTCGCAGCCCGCAGAAGGCAGGCAATGTCGAAGTCAGCGACGGTCCAGGACGTGATGTGATGTGCCGATCTGAAGATCGCCGCGAGGCTCCACGCGAAGAGGTCAGAGTCGCTTGGCCACGCCTGTGTGACGGGAGCAAGGAGGTGTTGTTGGATGGCGAAGCGGCGACGCGGGAGGTCAGAGCTGCTGCGAGCAACACTCGCTCAAGCAGGCATGGGATTGTGCCCTTGTTGTTGGGACACCGTCGGCGAGCGGTGGAACCCGGGTGCTTGCCCGTTGCGTTCCCCCTACTCACCAGGATGTGTAGCCCCCGGGCGTAAGGGAATGCGGCCATGAGTGTCCGTATCAGGTCGCAGGGGATGAGGTGCGCGTCGAGGCCCGTTGCCGACTGGAGCGAGACGTCGCGTACGTTCCGCCCGAGCCCTGGGCCCGTCGTCCACGCCCATTCTTGCTGCGCCTTGAAGTATGCTGCCCCGGCATCCACGTAATTGTCGATGGGGGAGTTGGGGGGCTTGGGTGGGAACCAGGGCTCCGCTGGCGTTTTGTTGCCCAGGTGGTTGCGGATGATGCAGTCCATGAGGAGGAGCAGGTGCCGGTTGCACTCGTCGTTGTCAGCGGTCCGGACCATGACCTTCTGAACGTTCGCCGTGCGTTGCAGTAGGGCCCGCACCGAGTCCGTGATGTTATCCGGCATGCGGTCAATCCTCAGGCAAAGCTCGTCCGTTTCCGCGTCGAAGATGCTCCTGAAGCTCTTCCGACGGTCCCGCGCTTGGCCCTGCCCGCCGGGCCCCTGTTGTCTGCCTCCAGCGACGGCGGCCCCGCAATGGTGGCGAGCTCTGCTCTCCCAGGGCTTCCGCTCAGCAGCTCCCGAGCACCGGCGCCTTGCGTGCAGCAGCAGGAGCTCCTCATGATGCTGCCGCTCCGAGCCTTGGCGGCGGCCAGTGCGCAGTCAGGCACCGGCATTGCGGCAGGCCACCCTTCCCCACGGCACCACGGGCCAGCCCGACCGCACCCCAGCGTCAGTGTAAGCACCAGTGCAAGCGCGTGCGGCTCTAGCTGTCAATCCAGCACCTGTGGCGCGGACTCTGGCCCCAGCCCCAGCCCCAAGAGCGTGGCCACCTCGGAGACCAGCAGCGCGGGCGGCCGGGAGGCATCGCACGACGGAGGCCCGAGCCTGGGCCTGGGCCTGGGCCTGGCGGGGGCGCCAGCACCGCTCAGCAGTCGTGTCAGCTCCACGCCACGCCGCCACTCGCTGGGCTACGCCCCCATGCCGCCCCCGGCCGCCTACTCGGCGATGACAGCCGGCTGCCCGGCGCTGCCGCCGGTCGCCATGTCTCCCCGCGTAGTTGCGGCCGGGGGCAGCCGCAGCTGCAGCGGGGACTGCACGCCCTCACCCCGACCCCACGGACCGGGTGGCTGCGGCACACGGGGATATGGCGCCCTCCCCGCTGGTGCCGCGGCCCGGGACCCTGGGCCAAACCTGTCCCTGCCAGGCGCTGCAGGCGCAGGCGCAGGCGGCGGCGAGCCGCGCCTCGTGCACACGCGCTCCCAGCCCCACCTCAACGTGACGCCCCCGCCCCCGCCCCAGCAGCAGCGGCCCGGCCTGCTGCTCCCCTCCCCACGCCGGGGGAGCGGCGCCGAGCACACCACCCTCAGCGTGCAGGCACCGGCGCAATCCGCTGCCCCCCTGCCCTCGCTCTCCCCACCGGGCCGGGTAGGGAGTGGCAACTCGGTGGGGGCCGGCACGGAGGCGGGAGGCCCCGGCCCCGTGGGGCCGGCGCGGTTGCCAGAGCCCATGCTGCGGCTCCCGTCGCTTGGCTCTGGGGCGGTGGCAACCCCCTGCGCCGCTGAGCGCAAGGGGGGCGGCTGGAGCAGCCGCACCTACGGCGCAGAGGTTCCCCTGGCGGGGCGGGTCGCCTCATGAGGTGAGGGAGCTGCTTGAGCTTGTGGCACCATCGCGGTAGGCCCTTTCACACCTCAAGACGAGTCTGACTCAATGCATGACCGCCCCGCCTGCGTGTACAGGTCGTGACAACTCGTGCAGATAGATTGTGTGCGGCACTTGAAACAAACGAAGGGAGGGTAGCCCCAGTCCGACGGCCCATCTGTCCACGTTGATGAGGGTTCACACCACGGCCCGGCGACTGGTCGGGTCGCGGGCCTACGTGTTGCCCGCAAACACCGTTTGTCATGACAGCCCAAGGTGGCGGCCCGTGCGTTGCTAGGCCCTCGGTAGGGTTCGTCCCGAAGGTGGTCAGCAAAGGGAGGGGAGAGCGAACGCTATAGTCTATGTGTGGCTGCAATGCTAGAACTGGGCTCAGCGAGAGTGTACGTCATCAACAATCAAGGCTGCAGAAGGGCCTGGAGGTAGACGGGGGAAATGCATTGGTGCCGTTTGGTGTTGCTCCAGCAGTAAGCATGTGTGCATGCGTGAAGATGTTTGTAGAGTGTTGCAGAGTTGTGGAGCCGTGACTGCTAAGTGCAGTACCAGGTGTCGTTGAGACGATGGTTGGCAGCTTAGGTTTCGCATGTTGAAGCACCGTGGCACCACGGGTGCTCTCTTTGGTTAACCAGTCAGTCAGTAGCGATAGAGTAACTTGCAGGACCTTGCGGTCGTAGATGTTGAGCTGGATAGGCAGCGGTAGTGTGCTGTGCACAGCAGGGTTGCGAGATTAGGGTCAGGAAAACTGTCAGGTGCTGCATTAAGGACAGGAGACATCTGGAAAGCGTAAAATGGAGGGGAAAGCCATGACACATGCTGATAGATCGGGCGGAAGTGTCCAGGCATGCAGCTACGTGCTCAGAGTTGCAGGGAGCTTACTGTAGAGTCCTGCTTTGCGGCCAAGGGACGCCAGACGAGGTTTATGTTAACTCCCGGGTCAGGATGGATCATGCCAGGAGTGGGTCACCCCTGGCCCAAGCTCTGCGGGGTGTATGCTGTCTGCTGTCTTGGTGCGCGCCGTGGGGTGCGGGCGTGGCAGTCGCGGTGCTACTCGCCCCCGGGTGGCAGGTCTGGCAGGGGCGAGGCACCAGAAGCTGCACCGCAGTCTTGGGGGTTATGGCCAGGCTCATCGGCACACTGAGGATACCACCGCACCGAAGTGCAAGCAAGAGAAGTACCGGTAGGCGACACGGCCCCGGCAGTGACGCACCTACCTACCTGGTGAGCTCGTATTGCGCTTGGGCGACCCCACCCAGCCCCACCTACGCGAGGGCACGGATCTGGTCGGGACATGCAGGCCCTCGCCTGAGGTCGCTGAGGACCCGGCCACCCCGGCGAAAATGCACAATTGCAGACACCGTTAGGGTGGCTCGCGCCACCCCTTGCCATACAACCGCGTTCGACCGGGCAGAAAGCCCAACTGTCACGTCTGCCAGGGAGCAGGGCAGCTGGGCAGGGATCTTGCTTTCCATGGGACTGGCTCTGGGTGCTCTGGGCTGTGGCACCCTGTGGCACATGCTGGCGGGAGCTCAGGCGCAACAGCCCCCCCAGGATGCGGCTGACGGAGGAGGCTGCACTCGCTGCTGGGGCGGCCCCAAACCGGGCTTCGAGCCCAACTCGCGATTGGGGCGTGCACTGCCTCTACCTCTAGCAAGTGGAGAGACATTGCCGGACATTGCACCTGAGCTGGGGGGGGAGGCGAGGGGCGCAGGCACGAAACACGTCGGTCTTCATCCTCAGCCCAACTCAACCGTAGCAGATGTATCCGCATTTGGGTTAGCTCTTTGGCAACCTTCTCTACAATAGACTACAACGTATCTAGCTCTCCACGGCTGTGTCAGGGCGAAATGCGGTCCGCTCTGCGCGCAGGCGCAAGTCCACCAGCGACTGCGCATCGCCACGTTGCAAGCAGGGTTGTACTATATGATGCAGCCCCCTGCTGTGCTCCGAGCCGGCGGCCGGCTTGCCAAGTGCAATCGGCACTGGCAGAAGCGCCAGAAACCTCTGCCCAAGCGCTAGGCTTACGGCAGAGCAAATCGGAGCAACCACAGCAGCTAGACGCGGCGGTGGAGCTCTCAGAGGAGGTGAGCATCCGCGCGACACGGTCCGCGGCGCGCAGCTGGTAGCAGCGGAATGACACACCAAGGGCCTGACACACGGGCGCTGGCGGGTGGGGGCGTGCAGAAAAGGCTCGGGGTCCCCCGCCGAGGGCGGCAGTTGGGGTGGACGGTGTTGCCCCTCAGTGCTGCCCCTCCCTGTGCAATGGCTGGACACCGCGCCGGTGCCTCGCAGGCTGTGGTGAGCGACTACCAGTACACGCTGCGCCTGTACCGGGCGCTCAAGCTGCAGACCAAGGACTGGCAGGTGCGCCCCTGCGTTGTGCTGGGGCTGCCGGGGCCCTGCGCTCCGTCTGCACGGAGAGTCGGAAAGGCTGCAGTGCCTTGTGGCAAGGCTTGTTGGCATGCGGCTTGCACGTATGGTTCTGCAGGGCTCGCGCAAATCACGCGAACAGGTTCAACGACCCCGCCCTCGTGCCCCAGGTCGCTTTCGCACAGGCCCACGGCCGGGCCCCGTCCGCCGAGGACGCCGCTGCCGAGGCCGGCCCCGAGTTCGGTGCGCTGTTCCGCTCCTTCCTGGAGGCCCGCAAGAGGCTGCTGGTGGGGAGCGGGGAGGCGGGGGGGGGGGGGGGCAGAGGAGGGGGGGCGGCAGCGGAGGCGGGGGACTGGAACAGCAAGAGCAACGTACGGGTGAGACGGCACGACGCCGGGTGGGGAAGGCATGTATTGCGCTCACCACCATCACATGCAGGCGAGATTCCATCCAAGTGACGGGGTACTCATCCTCCTCCCGCCTGTCCCCCGGCCCCTGACCCCAGGTGGAGCTCCCCCGCCTCCGGGCCAGGCTCCAGGCGGCAGCGGCGGGGCGCAGCAGCAGCCAAGGTGGGTGCCGCCAACAACCGTGCGCAGCTGCGGCTGTGGGGCCGGCGGCAGGCTTTGGGTGGGAGCAACGGCCCGGTGGCGGCCGGCGCTTGCCCGCGTTGTAAGGCATTCCGCGTGCGGCCCATTGCGCTTATCTGCCCGCATCCCTCAATCCCGCCCACCTGCGGCCCCCTGCCCCTCAGCCTACACGGAGGCCTCGGGGGCGCCTGACGCGGGCCCCCGCGGGGGCTCGGGGGGAGGCCAGCGAGCGGACAGTGTGGCCTCGTGGCTGCGGGCGGACCGCTACCGGCGGCAGCGGGCGGTGGCTGCCCCCACTGGGCTCCACGGCCAGCGGCCCGCCGCCCAGGAGGCTGGAGCGGGGCCCTCTGGGGCTGGCGCTGCCCCGGCGGTGCCCTTCACTCCCGTCATCCAGCTCACGCCTCTGCAGGAGAGGGCGGTGGCGCAGCGGCTGGCGGCTGCGGGGCCCGGGTCAGAGGCGGGACCGGGGGCGGCGGAGGCGGCTGCGCCGGACGGCCCTCCCGCGGGGCTGTCGCCGGCGCTGCTGGCGATCCTCAAGGACGCGGGGGGCAGCGGTGCGGGCGCAGGGCCGGAGGCGCCCGGCGGTGCCAGCGGCCAGGCGCCGCAAGGCGGGGAGCAGCAGAGCGGTGTGTCAGGCTCCTCCGCGCCCTCTTCGGCTGCGGGGCCCTCCCCGGCTGCCGGGGCCGGGGCCCACCCGGTGGAGGAGCGGCTGCAGGGGGACGCGGCGCGCGCAGAGGGGGGCCGCGCCAGGGCAGCGCTGCTCGCGGCGCTTCAGTACAAGTCGGGGGGCAAGAAGAAGGCAGGCGGTTCCAAAGCCCAGGGAGGGAAGGGTGCGCCGGACGGTCCCGGGGCAGAGGGCAGCGCTCCTGCGAGCGTGGAGCGGGGGGATGCGGGGGGCGCGTACGCAGGGCGGAACCGCACGGAGCTGCCCGAGGGCTTCATGCTGTGCCCGTGAGCCCGTGCCGACGTGGAGGCTGTGCCGCCGTGTTGAGTAAGGACCTACGTGTGGATGTGGGTGACTGTAAACTCCGGAACTGGTGTTGGGTCTGAGCCCCTCTCCTCCCGCGTCCCAATACCGCGTCGCCGGCTGAGCCTGTGCCTGTCCACAGCTCATCCATGGCACGCATGAGAATGAGCTGCGAGCAACCCCACAACTTACAGCTACACGATGCGCGGACCCATACCAGGCTTGCAACGACCAAGACCGCATTCCAACTCTTGTCAAAGCTCACATGCTCGTCCGCCGCTCGAATCCATGATAACCAGCATTGGCAGCATAGGGCAGGCAAAGGGCCGAGCCCCGTCGCCCTGAAGACCAAAACGCGCAACTCTGTCCTATCTGCCCAATCGTACACGAGGTCTGCACCTGCCTCCCCCTCACCGGTCCTGTATGCGCGCACGGTAATATGTGGCGAAGCGCAGGCGCACTTGTATGTACGTACTAGCCCATGCATTTCCAGCATCTCCTCACTGCTCCTCCCGGCCCGGCCCGCACAGTTCCACCCGCGGGGCCTACTCCCCAAGAGTGCGCCGTCAGCCTGAGGTCATATCAAAGACCATCCTAGCAGACCGGCCTCACAGCTTTCCCCCAGCGACCAAGCTTCGCCCGTGGCTACAGTGGTACACCGATGCAAACACTCACACGTACCATCACCCCCCTGGGCACAACCTCCTGCAGGCCCGACACAGTCCACATGCACGTACTGCATGGCCCCGCTTGGCCGGGGTCGTCAGTGCGCGAGCCAGCCTCCTTGCGCTCTACCTCTGTTTCCCACATCCGAGCCACAACGCAACACAGTCCTCGCAGCCCTGCCTAGGCGCTGGCCCCTCCACGGCCCCACTACCCCTTGAACTGGTTCTTCTGACATGCTGCCAGGAAGTTCATCAGCGCCGCCGCCGCCACACCCGCATGCCCCTCCGCGCCTGGGCCCTGCCCCACGCCCATGGGCCCGCCCCCCGGCATGCCTCCCCGAGCCACCTGACGCCCCCCGCCGGGCAGGCCCGGGCCGCAACCGCCCGCACCCCCCATGGGACCCATACCCCCGCCCATGCCCATGGCTCCGGGGCCGCGGGGTCCCATGGGCCCCGGCCCGCCCATGTGGGCCATGGGCCCAGGCCCACCCGGGCCCTGGATCCACCGCATGTGGCCCTGCATGGGCGACTGCATGCCAAGCTGCTCCGGAGACCGCATGGGGGGCTGCATGGGGCCCGGCCTCTGCATGTGCACTCCGCCAAAGCCGCCCATGGCCAGGGGGCCGCCCCCCGCCCCCCACTGCGCCATGTGCGCCCCCATGGGCCAGAAGGGCAGCTGCCCGTGCCCCGGGGCTAGGGACGCCCGCTGCTGCTGCCGGCTCAACTGCCGCAGGCCTGGGCTCGCCTGGAGCCGAGGGGGAGGCTTCGGCGGCTTCGGCTCAGTCCCTTTCGGGTCCGCCCGCTTCTGCTGTGGCGGCTGCTGCTGTGGCGGCTTCGGCTGAGGCGGTTTCAGGTCAGTCCGTTTCGGCTGCGGCGGCATTGCCTCAGGCCGCTTAGGCTCCGGCGGCTTTGCCTGGCACTGCGAGGGCGAGCCCTCGTCTGCACCGCTGACGGCCCCGCGCTTCCGCGCCTCGCCCTTCCACAGCTCCGCCTGGCTGGGCAGCGGGCCGGTGGGGCGAGAGGGGCTGGCCAGCCTGACCGCCTCCGCCAGGCGGGGCTGCGGCCCTGCCCCCGCCTCGGCGTCCGGTTCCACCTTGACCTCCACCAGCTCACCGCTGGCAGGGGCCCCTGCACCGGCGCCGGCACCTGCGCTCCCCTGCTTCCCCTGTGGGCTGGACGGGGCCTGCTCGCGGTCGCCGAGTGGGGCCACCGCTGCAGCCGGGGCGGGAGGGGAGCCAGGCGCAGGGCTCACAGCAGCAGTGCCGGGAAGAGACTGCCGCCGCTTCTTCCGCTGTCGTTTATGTGACAGGAGATCAGGTGCAGGCGGCGAAGCTGCCGGCAGCAATGGCGGCGGCGGAGCAGGGGAGAGCGGGGAAGGCTGCGGGAGCTCCAGGGAGATTGAAGCCAGGGGTGGTGGCGGAGGAAGGGGTGGGCGCGGGGGCGGAGACCGTGGGCTGTCCAGCTCCATGGGCAAGGCCTCGTTGCTGTCCGTTGGCCGGAGGGGGTGGAGCGGCGGTGCGGCCGACGGACTGGGAGACTGAAGTGGCGCGGGCGCTGAGCCGTGCAGTGACAGAGGGGAGGGCTCGGGACCCAGGGTCGCCGGTACACCCTTTGCCCCACGCGGCAGTGGCTGCGCTTGGGCCACCGGACGGGCTGGGGCGCCACGGCCGGAGGGCCTCAGGCGGAAGCTCAGCCCCTCGCCGGGCGCTCCGGAGCGGCGGGGGCTGCCTGGGGCGCTGCCTGGCGGCGAGGCGGCTGGCGAGCAGCTCAGGGGCTCGCAGCTGGGGCTGCGGCTGCGCAGTCCCTCCGGCGCCCTCGCGCCTGGCTGCACGCCAGACTGCGCCTCGGTCCGCCCGCCCGAGCAAGGGCCGACGCCCAGGCCTGGCCTGACCCCCAGCTCCCTGGAGGCCGCCGGGAGCACTGCGGGACCCCCCACTGGCGCCTGGAGGGGCCCCGACCCCGCCGCAGGCCCCGCCGCAGGGCCCCCCAGCACCTGTTCCGGCCGCCCCCCCGGTTGCTGGAACGGCGGGGACGAAGACGGGGGTGGGGGCGGGGGTGGGGACGGGGGTGAAGGCGGGGACGGGGGTGGGGGTGGAGGTGAGGATGTAGGCGGGGGCGGGGGTGGGGGCGGGGATGGAGGCGGCGGCGAGCCGTCCGGCACCTCCTCTGTCTCCAGAGGGGGTCCCCAACGGCTGCTGTGGCGGCGCTTGCGTGCGCCCTTGGCGCCCACTCCGGCGCTGGTCTGGGGCCGGAGCACAGCAGCCTGGGGCTGCTCGCCTGGCCGCCCATCGGCGTCCTGCTCTGCCGCAGGCGGGGCACGCAGGACCCCCCTGAGGTGCGGAGCCGCAGTGGGGGAGGCTCCTGCGAGTGGGCTCGTGCACAGCTGCGTGCGCTGGGGGCTGAAGGACGGGTGTGCCGCCCGCTGCTCCGCCTCCACCGACCGCTTCCGCTGGGGTTCGTTGGAGGTCTGCGGCACTTGAAGCACAAACAGCCCCTGCGCGCACAGCAAGCGCCCCGCCCTGTCACCAGCTTCCTCCACCTGCCCCAGCGCCCCCGCCCGCTGCAGCGCATCAATGCTCGCCCCCTCCCGCGGCTGCAAGTGGCCCGCCGCCGGTCTGGCCTCAGGGGCCCGCTGCTTGCCGGCCGGCGCCTCACGCCCAGGCAGCCCCTCGCGAGTCCCCGCCTGCGCCCTCTCCCCGTGCGGCTGCCGGGCGGTCCGGCCCTGGTTGAACTCTGCGTCCAGCGCCCGCAGCACCAACTCGAAGGAGGCATCGGGCTCGGGCTCGGGTGCGAGGCCGAGGCCGGGGCCGGGGCCGCCACAGCCTCCGCCGCCACTGGCGCCGCCACTGCTGCCTGCACCGGGAGGCGCTGCCGCTGGTGGCCCCGGCACAGCGGCAGGGGCTGTGGCGGCAGAGGTGGGTGCGGGAATGGGCGCTGGGAGCGAGGGCTGAGCGGAGGGCAGGCTGGGCAGAGAGGGCTGGGCTGGCAGGGCGGACGACTGCGATGGCAGCGAGTCGCAGCTGGCCAGGCAGGGGGCGGGGCCGGGGCAGGCACCTGGAGCTGCAGGGGCGGGGACGGGGATGTAGGCCGCAGCAAGGGAGGCCATGGGTGGGGCCGCGGAGGCAGGCTGAGGCTGGCGCCAAGGAGGTGGAGGCGGCGGATGCGGGGGCGGGGCAGGGGGCACAACGGCCGGAGGGGCCGCATGCAGCCCCCAGCCAGTACCGGGATCGGACCCGCCGCTGAGCCCTGGCGGCAGGAGGCCGGGCGGCGCCACCCGAGCCTCGGGCGGAGGGCCCAGCGGGTAAGGGGGTGGCCGCGTGGGGAGGCCGTGTCCAGCGGGGGCGGGGGGCGGGGGTGGGGGTGCAGCCCTGGCCGCCCAGGGGCCAACCGCAGGCGGCTGAACCAGTGACGGAGGGGAGGCCACGGTGAGGCTGGCCCAGGCCGCCGGCTGCCAGGCCACAGGGTGGTACCCGTACCCCGCGGCATGACTCCCCTCCGGCAGCGCCTGGGGCGCGTCAGCCCCTGCAGCGACCGCCTGCTGCACATGCGCCCCGTGCTGCTGCTCCCTGCCTGCTGCCGGCGGCTGCTCCCCGGGCGACCACGTGGGCACAGCACCGGCGGCGGCGGGCTCTGGCGACCCCAGCCCCGGCGGCTGCCGGTGCGCAGACAGCGCACTCGGCTGCGCTTGCACCTGCACCTGCGCCTGCGGGGCCTGCCCACCAGCCCCGCTAGAGCCGCCCTGGTCCCAGCCTGGAGGCTGACCATGCAGAGGGGCGGGGTCGCTGCAGGACAGGGCGATGGGCCGGGGGCAGCTGCTGGAGCCACCGAGCGAAGGCATGAGGTGCGGCGGCAGCTGGGGCGCAGGGGACACTCGGCCAGGGACAGGCCCGGGCGCCGCCTGCGACGTGGGATGGGTTTGAGCCTGGTCCGCAGGGGCAGGCGGCAGCTGGCGGCCGTACGAGCCAGCCTCCGACCAGGAGGGCTCAGGCGCCGCCACCGGGTGCGCCCTGCACGCCAGACCCGCTGGGCCCATCGGCGCTGAGCCCCGAGCGCCCAGCACCGCGCGCTCCGCTTCAGCGCCGCCGGGGGATCCCGCCTTCCCGGGCACTGAAAGCGTGGACGGGGCAAGGGCTGACGCGGAGGCCCCTGCCGCCGCCGCAGCTTCCCGTTGGGGCTGCATCGCCGGCGCGCAGGCTGGGGGCGGGGGCTCTGCATCGGCCCCGTGCCGAGTGCCCGTCTCGACGCGGGAGGGCGTGGCGGTGGAAGGGCTGGCGGAGGCGGGGTCCCTGGCTGCTGGCGGCTCAGCTGCGTCGGCCCTCGCGGCGCCGGCAGGCGGGCCTCCTGGCGCCTCGGCGGGCGCTGCGGCGGGAGGCACCGCGGCGGCTGACGTGGAGGCTCCCTGCAACCGTTGGTTGGCGGCCAGGAAGCGAGCCTGCAGGGACACGGGGGCATCACTCGCATGAGTACCGCCGCAGTCATTCCCTTAGGGCCACGAGTGCCAACAGCCAGTTCAAGACACACAAGCTGGCCGCTGCCTCCGCAGCGACCCCCCTTGGCCCCGCGCCCTGTCCTGCGCCCCACACGACCAGCACTCGAAGCCCGTGCCCCACCATCCCCCCCCCTGCCATCCCCCACCCACCAGCTCCCCCTCGAGGGGACCCAGCAGCTGCAGGGCGGTGGGGTCGCTCGGGAGCGCAGCGCCACTGCCCCGCTGCAGCTCCCCCAGCGCCGCCGCAGCCGCTGCAGCGGCCGCCGCCGACATGCCGTCGCCCGCCCCCTCGCCCGCCCCCGGTCCTGCCGCTGCGGCCGCCGCCAGCGCCGCCTTGTGCGCCGCATCCGCCAGCGCGAACTGCCGCGCCAGGCTCTGCATCACGGCCTTGGCGCGGGCCTGCGCCTCGGCCTTGCACGCCTCCCAGACAGCCGCCAGCGGGCCGGGCAGCGCAGAGGGACGGGCGGGCGCGGCCGGGGGCGGCGCGGCCCCTTCCGTCTTGCCGGCGGCTGCACCGCAGGACCTGAACCCGGCTGCAGAGCCGGAGGTGTGGGGCGCACCCCCCGGTGTCCCTGCTGCCGCCTTGTCGTGAGCGGGCGGCAGTGATGCCAGCAGAGCGGCCGCCATGTGGCGGGGGGACGAGGCCCTCGGGGGCTCGGCACAGGAAGCCCCTGCGTCCGGCAGGGGAGCAGCTGCAGCTCGCGCGGAGGCTGCTGCTGCCTGCCCTTCTGCAGGGTGGCCTGAGTCCGCACCCATAACTGCCACGTCGGCTGGCGTAACGGGCGCTTTCCCTGCAGCAACAGGGATGGGGTGAACATGGGCGGGGAGGAGCTGTGGCACGTGTGCCTGGAACAACGCAGCCCAGCCCCCGACCACTCTCACCGCTGCCTTCTCCAGCCGTAGCCGGGCCATCCATCTTCTGACCTGTGCCCACAGTGGCCGCGGCCCGGGCATAGCGGCCGGCTCCGAAGCGGCGCCGGAGCGAGGACGGATCCCCTTGGTCCGCCAGAAGTGACAGCGGCGGTCGCTGCGGTGCACCCGCTGCCCCTGCGTCCGCCTTCGCCTCAGCCTGCGGTGCAGCGCCTTGGCTCGCAGACCCCACTGCCGCGCCCGCCTGCTGGCCCGAGCCGGGCAGCGCATGGGGTGGCGGTGGGCCCGTGCCCTCTCCCGCCTCTTCGGCCACGAGCACCTGCTCGGCCGCCCCACCGCACACCGGGCTCCCAGCTTGCAGCCCCGGCCGCGGCGGCCCCTCCGCTGCGCAGCAGAGGTCCATGGCCTCCGAAGCAGGGGGCTGCGGCGGCGGTGAATGGTCGGCTGGGAAGGCCGAGTCCGCCGACTCCACGCGGGGCCGCTTCGGCGACTGCTCGGCGACTGCCTCCGCGGGCTCGGCGCCCTCCAGCCCCTCCGGTGCACGAGCACCGCTGCCCTCGCCCTCGGGCGGGGGTGGCACCGCGGGCCCCCCAGCGCCCGGCAGCGGAGCCTCGAGCTTGCCCCCAGCTGCCCCCAGCCCCGAGGGAGCCCCCGCCAGCGACCCCGCAGGCTGCGGCTCCTCTCCGTGCCCACGGGACCTTGAGGGCGAGGGCGGTAGCAGCTGTGCAGCCTCCTGAGACCCCCCGTCGGGCGGAGGCCGCAGGGGTGGTAGTCCCTTGGGGTGGGAGGCTGCTGGGCCGCCGGGCGCTTGGGGCAGTACCTCGGCCTCACCCACGGCCGCATCGCCCTCCCCGGGGGCAGATAGGGCCGGCCGGGGCTGCCTCCTGCACCGGCGCTGGGGAATCATGCTCAGCCCCGGACCCGGGGGCTCATCCGCCGTGGCGCGTGTGGCCCGACCGCGCCGGCTTGACCCCGGTGCTGTTGCGCCAACGCCCGCAGCAGCGGAAGGCTCGGAGGGATCGGGGACCTGGTCTCCAGCCCCGGCCTTGCGCCTCGGCCAACGTGAGGAGCGTGCCTTGCCAGGCGCGACGGCGTCTGCGGTGGCACTCGCCGGTGTGCCGCTGCCCGCCCCTGGCCCCTGGGGGATACCTGTAGGCCCCTCCGTCAACGGACCGGCCTTCTCCCGCGCTTCCGCCGAAGCGGTGCTGCCACGGCGGAGCCTCTTGGCCGGGCGGCTGGCGTGGCGCCCCTCACGCCCCTCGGCGCCGGACGCAGCAGCGGTGGAGGCCGCCGGTGTGGAGCCCCGTGCCTCCACTGCACGCGCGCCTCGGCGCCTGACCCCAGGCGCGGGCGATGGAGAGGGTGACGCTGCGGAGCCCGGCTGCGCCGCACCTTGCGCGCTGCCCCGGCCTCCGCGCCGCACCGCGCGCCCACGACCCGCCCCAGCCTCCTTTCGGGCCCCCAGCCGGGGCTCCCCTCCCTCCCGGGCCCGGCCGCGGGAGGCAGGCCGCATGGGTGTGTCCTTGCGGCCCCGGCCGCCCTTGGGGCCGCGCCTGGGCTCCGCCTTGGAGGTGGCTGCCCCCGCTCCGCTGCCCTCGCCCGCGCTGGCAGCAGTGGAGTCCGCTGCCTCAGAGCTGCTGTCCCCGCCATCGTCGCCGGACTCAGCAGAGCTGGAGCCGTCCTCACCGCTGCTGGCCCCACTGCCACTGCTACTGCCGCTACTGCTGCTGCTGCTGCCACTGCCGCTGCTGTCATCGCTGTCGCTGTCACTGTTACTGCTGTCGCCACTCTCGCTGTTACTGTCACCGCCTCTGCTGCTAGAGGTCTCACCGCTGTCGCCGCTTGCGGCCATGGCGGCTGCGGCGTTGGTGCTGGGGCTACCGCCTGCTGCGGCCTTAGCACGGCGCCTTGGCGCTGCACGGCTGGCGGACCTGCTCGGCGGGGCAGTGGGTGCAGAGCCCCCGGGCGCCGCGCCCTGCCCCTGCGCCTGCTGCTCGGGCGCCCCGAAGCGGAGGCGCACCTTCTCCACCGCCTCCTCCACCAGCCGCCCCGCGTACAGCGAGCGCGCGAGGACCTGCGCGGTAGCGATGAGGGCGGGGCAACACCTCGGCACCCCCCTGCTATGGGACCAGGAGTGGAGGGCTATGGCTCCACCCGCGAGCACCACGGGCTTTCCACCCCCCCCCCCCCCACCCACCCAACCACCACCCACCAGCTGCTCCTGGTCTGGCTCCTCGTCACCCGAGTCGCCTGCCTCCGCGCCGCCCGCACCGCCGCCCGCCCGCACCGCCGCCGCCAGCTCGGGCGCCCCCCGCGGCGGCGCCAGGCGCGTCACCCACACGTCGCTCAGGGGCGCGTGGTACTTGCTGCGGAGGTACACCTGCTGCGCCGCGTACTCCTCCTTGCCGCTCACCGCCGCGAAGCCCAGCTTGGTCCAGTACCCCGCCACCTCCCTGCCCAGCACAACCACCGTGGCATACTGGGGTGTGGGGGTGTGGGGTGGGGGGAGGTGGGAGCAGCCGCAGGTGCGTCGGGCAGAGGTGGTTGTACGAGGGGCATCGACCGAGCTTAATGGGCACACAGCTGCAGGGGGGGCCTGTGCGGCCCCAGCTGTGGCGGACCCCCATGCGCCAGCTCTCCGAGCCCCATGCCGCTGCCTGTGCCGCTGTCTGGCCCTGGCCGCACCTCGTGGCCCGTCTCCGCGGCCGCCCGCAGGATGCAGCGGGTGAGCAGGCGGCCCAGGCCCCGCTTCTGGTGGCGCGGGACTGTGGCCTGGAACACGGTCTGGGGGAGGGACGGCGGGGGCGAGGAGGCTAGCCTAGAGGAGGGCTCTAGAAACCCGGTAGACGGGCAAGGCGGTGCAAGGCCCATCGCCCTCGCGTGTACCGGCAGCGCGTTGCCCCCAGTACCACACGCGAAGGAGCCGTTCCCCGCCGTCCTGCCCACCCCCACCTGCACGTGCGGGCTGCCCTTCTGGCTGGGCAGGTTGACCCGCAGCGAGGCGGCGCACACCATCTCCCCGCCCAGAGATAGCACGGCCACCAGGCAGGCATCGTGCCTGAGGGCGGGGACGAAAAGCACGGCAACGGGAGCTGTCACCTCGAGGGGCACGTCGAGGCAACGAGGGAGCACTGCAAGCTCCCTGCCCCCCACTGCGCAGCCCCGCCACCGCCACCGCCCCCGAGTGCGGCTCACTTGGGATCGTTAGATGTTTTGGAGCCATCCAGCTTGCGGCCGCGGTACACGCTCTCCCTGAGCTTCGGGGGACGGGGCGGAATGCGAGGCGCACCCCGGCATTGGAGCCTTGAGACAACGGCGCGCCGTGTGCTGTGTCGGCCCCATGAGTCACCTGGGCTCTGTTCTTGGGGAAGGTGCTGGCCAGGAGCGTGAGCGCCGCCTCGTACTTGCGCACAAGGGCCTCGCTCAGCCCCTGCCCGAATGGGGGCAGAAGCTCGAACTCAGCGTGCTTGCCCTGCGTGCACAGGGGAGCAGTGACTTGCGGGTTACAGGCCCTGTGTGCACATGAGCAGTGGCTTGAGGGGTACGGTAGCCGTCAACTCCCATACGGGCCGTGGGCCAGAGGGGAACAACGCGGGCGGCAGGCAGGGCCTGGTTGCAAAGCATTACGCTGCCCTGAGTAAGCCGAGCCCCTGCTGACGCTGGTCCACACCAGCACGGGGGGCTTGGCAGCCGGCGGGCGAGGGAGCGGGGGTGGACTCACTTGCGGGAGGGTGGCCACCACCTGCACGCGGCGCAGCTTAGCGGCCTCCGCGTCGCTCGACCGACCGCAGCTCCGCATCGTCCTCGCAGGCCTATGTGGGTGGCATTACGTCTTCTTCTGCGCAGGTCTACGCGAACGCGCGTGCCAGCGCCGAAGGCCGAGCTGGTGGCAATGCTGTCCTGCAGCTAGATAGTGCGCCTGGGCCCCTACACCCTTGAAGCGCGCGTGGGCGCAAGTATGTATGCACGCGCAGTGAAGCGATCATGTCAAGAGGCCGACCCAGCGCTCGGGTTTGCGCGCATGGAGGGTGAACGGCAGGGTGCACGACCGGGTGGACCGGTCCAACACGCTGCCTGAAGCCGAGCGCAGCCCAGCACCTTTCCCCGTATCCACCTCACTAGCCGGAATGCGCGATGGACGACTCAAGCTGCTGCGCGCTCGAACCAAATTGCAATGGGACGCGCAAGCTTCCGGAGTTGCACAGCTACGTGCTAGGGCCGTAAGCTCCACCCGTATTTGAAACTGTTAGTTAAGAGCTAGGGAGGATGTCGAAGCCCAACACGCCTGTGCGTCGCTCCAAGGCCCGGCCTGGTAGCGGTGGTGAGCGTCCAGCGGGAACCAGACCAGCATCAGCGACTACATGCATGAAGGGTGGAGCTTTGCAGGGGCCCTCCAGCTGGAGTATGCAGCCTCAAGGGTGGCATGCCCTTCCGCAGGTGCCGAAATCCCGCTAACGGCCTCTATGGAGGTGCTGCCGCCCGATCCCTGGTGCGCCTTGGCACCTCCAGCATCGAGGGGGGGCATCTGGGCTTCAGTCTGCGGGGTATCGCGTACCAGCTGCCTCCTTGCCGCATGCCTACGCCCCCCGCCCACCCCCACCACCACCTTGTCGTGTGCAGCTCGTCGCCTCTGCTGGCGGCTTCAGATGTCACTCGATCCCTTGGTGAGGCTTGGTCAAGACGAGGGCTGCAGCTAGGCGGCTGCGAACTGCCCCGTGACTTTGATGAATGGGCTCATACCGCACGTTCTGCGTTGCCCAGCCCGCTCACGCTCACCCATCCTTCGCAGACCTGCACGGTGCGCCCATGAACGGCAGCCGACCTCCTGGGCGCTCAAGCATACAGAGGTGCGTGGGTGGCGCACCTGCATGCTACATGGCCTGCAGCTGCAGCCTGTGCAGCCCCTGAGCCCAGTGCGGCCCTGCGCCTGCCTGATCGCAGGACCCGCAGCAACGAGGGCCGCCGCGCCTCCTCGGGGCCGCACGAGGTCATCCCGCTCGTGTCCACAACGTCAAAGTCCTTCTCCGCCAACCACATGGCCGCGCACCCGCTCGCCTACCCACCGCCCTCCCCGGGGCCACCGCCTCTGCCGCCCTCGCTGTCCGCTTCCGCAACCACCTTGCCCATCCCTCACTCGCCCAGCCACGCCTCTGCGCCCTTCTCGCCCCTCGCCGCCAGCACCTCCTCCCATCAGGCCCAAGCCCATGCCAGTGCCGTGGTAAGGCGTCACAGACGGAAGCCCCCTGCCGCACGCAGCCCGCCGCCCAGGTGAAGCCACGTCCGCCATGCCGTGACGCCTGCTCCGCCTCCGTGTGTCCCGCTCCCCGCCTCGCAGCACGGGTCTGAGCCCGGCCCCGCTCGGCCCATGAGTGCTCTGTCCGCCACCTCCTCCCGCTTCAACCCCATGACGGAGGTGGGCGCCGGCAGCGGGAGGGGGGGGACCTCAGCCGGCGGCGGAGCGCACGGGCTTGGGCTGTGCTCCATACGGGGGGCAACCGAGGGGGGCTGCGAAGCCGCAGACCCCAGTAGGCTTGTGGGCTGGATGGGGTCCTACCGCTGCACACTGAGTCCCTGACCCTCCCTCCCTCCGCTCGCTGCAGGGCGAGGACAGCCCCAGGGCGGCCGCAGCCGGGGAGCAGCAGCAGCAGCAGCAGCGGGGCGGGAGCGCGGGGGCGGGGCCGCGGACGGGGTCCGGCCTGGGCTCCTGGGGCGGTCGCGGGCGCTACGCGGACCCCTCCGTGTCGGCCTCCGCCTCCCAGGCGCTGGGGTACGCGGGCGGCAGCGCCAGCGGGGAGGCGGAGGCGGAGGCCGAGGACTCGGGGGCGCTGGGGCGGCAGTCGGAGGCGCCCGGGACGCCTGCGTCGGTGGTGTCAGGTGGGGCCGCCGTGGTTCCGTGGCGATGTGGGTCGGGGCTCGCCGCGCCGCCTGGCTACCGGGCAGCCGTACTAGCCCGGCTCCGAGTGGGGTCGGGCCCGCGCAACCCACATCGCCTACTGCCCTCCATGGCCGAACCCTCCCTTCTCCTGCCTTGTCCGCCTGCCCGCAGGCCGGGGCGGAGGCACCTTCTTCACCGACCTCCGCCGCTCCTTCGGCGCTGGCCGGCCGCCCCCCGGGGTGGCGGAGTCTCAGGAGCTGGGGGAGGGCTTCGAGGCGCTGTACGGCCCCGGGGGCGCACCCACGCCCGGCGCGGGCCCCGGGCGGGGCCTGCCCTCCATGACCAGCAGCCGCCACAACCCCATGCAGAGCCCCTCGGCATCGGCCTCGTCGTCGGAGCGGGGTGGGGCGGGGTGGACTGGGGGCCGGTACGGAAAGCTGACGGGCGATCTGGTCCGTGGGCCCGCTCGAAATCGCCCTGCGGACCCTCCGTCGGTTTGGGGGAGCGGGGGCCTAAGCAGCGGGCACTGGAGGGCTTACGGTGGTAGAGGCTATCGGCTAGGCCGCCGGGCCCACGGCGCATGCCTACCCCATCTCCCCCCTCCCTTAGGCGATGACGATGGCGACGATGCGGCCTTTGCTGAGTATGCGGGCGACGAGGCGGGGCCGGGCCCGCGGCCGGGGCTGGCGGCGCTTGCGGGCCCCACCCCGGGGGAGGGCTCCATGGCCCTCACAGACTACACCAACCCCCTGCTGGTGCGGGCGGGCGGGGGGCGGCAAGGGGGCGGGCGCAGGGTTGGCCAGCGCACTAGGGGCGGTCGAGTCGTCCCTGGCTTCCCGTGCCGAGGCCCAGTCTGAGGCCACACGTAGCCGCTGGTCCAACTCTTCTGCCATCCACCCCCTCCAGACGCCCGAGGACTCGCGTGCCGCGACGCCCCCGCCCCCTCCCGCGCCCCCCGCCCCCGCCTCCTCCGCCTCCTCCCTGGCCGCCTCCCGCGCCTCCCTGCTGCTGGTCATACGCGACCTGTACGTCACGGAGCCGCCCCCGCCGCCCTCGGCGGAGCCCAGCAGGCCCGCCACCGCAGCGGGGGCGGAGGAGCCGGGGCCCTCCGAGCCGGAGGAGGGGGCCGAGGAGGAGGCCGGCGGGGAGGAGGGCGCGCTGGCCGCCAGCCGGGCGGCCGTGGCAGCGCTGGCGAGCGCGAGTGAGCGCAGCCAGGCGGCCCGGCGCTCGGAGCTGGGGGAGTACATGGAGGCGCTGCAGGTGGGCGGGGGGGAGGGGAGGGGAGGGTGCTTTGGACGGCCACCTGCGGGTACAGTTGCTCTGAGGCGTGGTGCTAGTCTGAGAGGGGCAAGGTAGCTTGGACCCTGTCCAACCTTCGGGCCCTGCCCCCCTTGCCCTCCCCGCGCTGCCTCCCCCCCCCTCCCCCCAGAACCTCAAGGACGACTCGGGCGCCCGCCTGGTGGAGCTGCCCGCGGACTGGGGGGTGCAGCTGGAGCGGCTGTTCAGGCAGCGGAGGGCCGAGTACGCCACGCTGGAGGGCTGGATGGGGCCGCGCAGGTTCGAGGGTGAGCGACGGGGGGGGGGGCGGGGATGGGCGGTGGGAGTGGGAACGCGCAGCTCTGGGAGCACCGCACTTGCGGGGAGGAGGCGGAGCAGCGTTGGGTGGCCCGAATGCCATGTGCCTGAGTCATTATGTCCTTGGCCCCTGTCTGCTGCAACCCTCACCCGACTACTGCCCCCCACCCACCCACCCACCCACCCACCCCCCCCAGACCTGCCCATCAACCAGCTGCGCGCCTCCGAGGCCGCCGCCGCCGACCCCCGCGTGGAGGAGGGCCTGGCGCGCATCCGCGAGCTGGACTCGGTGCTCAACGACAAGCTCATCACAGCGCTCATCAGCCACCGGGAGGCCTTCCCGGAGCAGTGGGCGGAGGCGGAGCGGCGGCGCCTGGACAAGCATCAGAAGGCGGTGGAGGAGGCGCTCAAGTGGGGACCGGGGAGGGGCAGGGGGGCGAGGGGGTGTCATCACGGGGCAGCTAGGCAGGGGGAAATCTCCTTGGGCTTGCATGCGGGCGGCATGATGCAGGTCACAACCCTGTAACGGCCCGCATGGCCGCTGCTGTGAAGCCGTGAGCACCGGGGCCCCGCTCAGCCTTCCCCCTCACGGGCTCTCCCCCACCCCCGCCCCCTGCAGGAAGGAGCGCCAGAAGCGGCTCCGCGCCGCCCGCATCGCCCGCGCCGTGACCTCCCTGGACGGCCCCGCCTCGCTGACCGGCTCCCTGGACGTGGAGGCCTCGCGGGAGGGCGGGCTGGGCGGCCCGGGGCTGGAGCAGCAGCCCTCCGCCTACAGCCGCTTCTTCACGCTCAATCCCGAGGTGCACGCCCTGCAGCACGCCCTGCTCACCAGACAAGTCTGACACGTCCCAGACCTGCCTCCCTCATCCCCTCACCTCACCTCCCTCCCGCCTCCCGCATCTCCCCCCCCCCCCCAGGAGGAGGAGCTGGTGGAGGCGGTGCTGCGGCGCCCGGACGACGAGGCGGGGCTCAACCCCTTCGACCTGGACTCGGCCTACGGGGCGGCCTGGCCGGAGGGGGGCCCGGGGGAGCGGGGCACGGGGCGGGGCCCCGCAGGCCTGGCCCTGGACGACATCGACATTGAGCTGGAGCAGTGCCTGCCCTCCGCCTGCCCCACGCCCTCGGCGCACGCAGCGGCGCTGGCCAGGCCGCTCAGCGGGGCCGCGCCCGGGGGGCAGGCGGGCGGGGAGGGCGGCGACGGCCCCTCCCGGCCCGGCTCCGCGGCCTCCTCCGCGGCCCGGTCGCGGCCCGGCACCAGCGGGGGCCCTGGTGCGGGCGGGGGCGGGGGTGGGGGGCGGCCCATGTCCGCTCTGGCGGCTGCGGCGCTGCACGGCCACCCGGTGCTCATGGCGGCGGCGGCGGCAGCAGCGGGCGGGGAGGGGGGGGCGGCGGGCGGGGGGCTGCTGCCGGCCCGCGTGTACGAGGACCCCCGCGCCGCCGCCCGCGCGCTCCGCGCCATCAACGCCCGCCTGGCTGCCTTCGAGGCGGACCACGTGTGGGACGAGGCGGGGCAGCTGGCGGACTTCAAGCCCGTCATGGAGGCGGCCAAGGCGCCCGGGGGGCCGGGAGCGGGGGTGGGGGCGGGGCCGGCCAAGGGCCCGGCGCTGCCGCCGCCGCCCGGCACCAGCGGCGGGCGGCCTGCGTCGCCCAGCCGCAGCGTGCGCTCGGGCGCTGGCGGCCCCGCCCCCTCCGTGGGCGCCTCCGCCTCGGCCTCCGTGACGGAGGCGGGGCAGCGGGACTACCTGCGGGAGGAGCGGCTGGCCAAGGAGCTGGCCAGCAGGTGCGGAGGGGGGAGGGGGGGGGCAGATGGGGGCCGGAAGGAGGGATACGGGGCCGTTGTGCGGGTGGGAGGGGTCGCGTGGCGGAAGAAGGGATGAGGGGCCGGGGCGGAAGGTGTGAGGGCTCGGGGCCGGGGGCGGCAGGAGGGCGGTCGTGACGGACATGGGCGCAGGCACCATGGCGCCGCCCGGGATGCGCTTGCACCGCACCCCCCAGCACCCTCCGCTCGCCCGCCTCGCCAACGCACACATCCGCCCCAACGTCCTCATCCAACCTCGGCCGCCGCGAGCAGCCCCTTACACACGCACCCCCCGCACCCCACCCACCCCGCCCCCCTCACCCCCAGGGAGAAGGACGTGGACTCGGCCCTGCGCGGCCTCAAGGTGGGCGAGGTGGTGCGCCTGGGCGAGGCCACGCTCAAGGCCCTGGTGGAGCAGTGCAGGAGGCTGCAGGTGAGGGGGGGGGGGGCCGGGACGGGGGGTGGTGGCGAAGCAGGCGGGTGCGGTTGCCTTTGACCTCCAGGCGCAGCCCCGCAGCTCGTGGCACTGTGCATTGTGCACGTATGGCGAAACGGTGCGCGCGTGCGGCACCTCCTGCTGTCCGTCCCCGCTTCCCGTCACCTGGGCGCTGCCCCCCCTGCCTTCGCCCCGCTCCCCCGCAGGAGCTGAACGACTCCCGGCGCAAGGCCGAGGACGATGAGGCCGCGGCCCGCAAGCAGCGCCTGCAGCAGCAGCAGGAGCTGCAGGAGCAGCAGCAGCAGCAGGCGGCACGCCAGGCCCGCGCAGCGGCGGCCAGCGGGAGAGGAGCCGCAGGGGCGGCCGTACGGGTGCGTTGCCGGGGTGCATCGGCGGTCCTGGGCGCAGGCCGGCCCCACCCGAGCCTCCACATTGCCAGCCAGGGCTGCCACTGCGGGGCTCTATATAGGGCTCACAACAGGTCCCACCCTCCTCGCCGCAAGCCCTCGACGCCCCCCGTCTCCTGCACGCCGCAGGCGTCTCGGTCTGGCGGGACCGCCGCAGCAAGCAAACCCGCGCCCGCGGGCCGCGGCCAATCGGCCTCTGCCGACGGCGGCACCTCCCCGTCCGGGGCCCGCACCAGCAGTGCCCCCGAGGGCTCCCCAGCGGCGCCACCGCCGCAGCGGCACAACAGCGCAGGCAAGCTCAGGGCTAGGGCTGGGGCTCGGGGCGGGTCTGGATTGGTTCCTGCACACGGTCAGGGTCCCGCCGGGCTCCCCGCCAGACTTCTATCTGACGACCTCTCTCTGCTGTGCCCTGTCCCGCTCAGGCAGCGCAGGAGCCGGCGGCCGGCTCGCTGCAGCAGGCGGGGGGGCGGTGGCGGGGGCGGGGGCGCGGAGAGCCAGCGACCCGGCCACCTCCGCGGCTCAGCCCTCGACGGCACCGAGCAGCAGTGCAGGGGGGGCGGGGGCCGACGTGCCCAAGCAGGGGGGGACGCCCAGCAAGCCGCCCGGCAGCAGCAGCAGCCAGGCGCCTCCCCCGGCAGCCGCCTCCTCGTCTGCAGCGGCGAACGGCGCTCCCGTGGGCACCCCGCCCAAGCCCAAGCCCGCGCCCAAGAAGCCGCCCTCGCCCGCCCCGACCGCAGCGCCGCCTCCCCCGGCCGCTCCCAAGCCGGCCTCAGTGGCCGACCTGTTGGACTGCGGCCTGCCGCCGCCCCCGCCACCGCCACCGCCGTGAGGCTGGACCACTGTGCAGCCCAGCACCTCGGGGCATCGCTGGGGAGTGGGACTGGGGAGCGGAGGAGTCGTGGGGTTGCAGCTGCCGACAATAGCTGGGAGGGGGGGCCTGGGCTGACAAACATGGGTGGGCCCCTTAACGCTGACATTATTGCTCCTAAGCTGTACATGGGGGGCGCTGCGGCAGGCTGCGGTGTGGCCGCTTGACTGCACATGACGTGCGGGTTAACGATCCTATGCTGCAACTCACTTGCAGCTGGGCAACCCGAAAGTATACCTGGGCAACCCGGAAGAGCCCGCTCCGGCGACAGCCCGCGCCTCCAGCCTGCTCCTCAGGACGACTCGTCGGCAGCGGATGCCCGCTTCCAAACACACGGTTACAACATTTCCAATACTGCACCGCGCTCACCGCTCTGAGCATCACGCCCCGGGTCAGCCGGGTGCAGCCGCACACCTGTGCCCCAAGCTGCTCGGCCATGCAGCCATGCAGCGATGCCCAGGTTGCTCAAGTGCTCAACGGATGCGGGGATTGCCCTCCTACTTTCAGACATGCCCGGTCGAGCTGAGAGCAGGTTCAGGGCCGGCATAGTTCTCCTCATCCTCCCCTTTGGTGGCCCCACCGATGGTTGGTGACTTCAAACAGTTAGCTGCGGACCTTGACGCTCCCGTAGCCTGTGTAATCTCTCTCACACACACCTGGCGGGGATAACCCTCCTACTTTCACACGTTTTAGACGACACACAGGGCATCAGTTCTCTCTTCGCGGTACTAGCAAAGGACTTTGCAAGGCTGAACCTACGGGTGGGGCGGGGCAGGTGCCCGCCACGGGTGACCCCTACGGAAGGGGAGGTGCACGAGGGGAGAAGGCACCGCACTGCAGTTGCAGTATCAAGAAATGCCTGACCGGTGAAGAGGGGGTGGACGACCTGCAGCACGATGATCGATGCGTCGCAGTCTTCCGAAACGCGGTACGTCTGATTCTGCGGGATTCTGTTAGTCCACAACTTGCGTAGTGTCGCCCGTAACGGTAATACAACTCACGGATAACTCAGAATTGTAACAGGCAGCTACCAGTGTTGCTTGGCGCGCGAATCGTCTCCGAACGTCGGAATTGCAGTCCATCGACACGTTCGCGCAGACGACCGCATCGCACAAGCCACAAGCCTCATTATCGCGCATTATTGTTGCCGCAATTACAACACCATAGTCTCAAGGGCTTGTGAGGGGCTGGCGCGAATCCCGAGACCATGGGCTGCGCGTCGTCCACTGTAGCTGTGTCCGGTCTCAACAAGTCCGTCAAAGCGGGTATAAGTGGTGACGGCGTTCTGCTCAAGCTGGAGGCTGCCCCCTGGCTGCTGTCCACGCCCACCAGCGTCATCACCACCACCGCGGGGACCCCCCTGCACGTGGCCTGCGAGCACAAGCAGCTGCAGGTGTGCGGGCGCGCTGCAAGGGGGCAACTCAAGGGCTGGCGCGTCTGAATGCAAGAAGGCACCTCGCCCACGGCAAGCACTGCCTCTGCCTCACCATAAGCCGGGCCCCTGCCCCTGCTTGACGTTGGCCCTCCGCCTCTTCCCCGCCTCCGTGCGCCCGCCCTCCCGCAGGTGGTTCAGCAGATGCTCTCCTTCCTGTCCTGCTCTCCGCTCTGCACTGTGCGCGAGGCCCTGCAGCCCTACTGCCGGCGGATGGGGCAGCAGCTGCCCGGCAGTCCGGCGGAGGGTGTGCGGATGGCGGTGGACATGGTTAACTGCAAGGGTGCGTGGGGGAGGCGGGGCGGGGCGGGGACGCAGGGCGGGGACCAGGGGGCCTCGGCATGTGCTCGAGGGCCCAGAGCGCTGCCTCACCCGTGCCCTGCGCCCCACTCGGCTGACCCCCCCTCGCCCGCCCTCCGGCCCCCAGGCCAGACCCCGCTCATGTACGCCTGCACCGTGGGCAGCCCCGAGCTGGTGAAGCTGCTGCTGTCCCAAGGCGCAGACCCCTGGGTAGGCGACCGCTGCGGCAGCCGCACGGCGCTGCACTACGCAGCCATGTCGGGCAGCGCGGCGTGCGTGGAGGCCATCCTCGCGCACGTGGCCCCTCGACACATGAGCCGTCAGGGCGTGCGCCTGGTGAACGCGCGCTCCTTCTGCGGCCTGACGGCTCTGCACTACGCCGTGTTCTTCGACCACACCCAGGCGGTGGCGGAGCTGCTCCGGCACGACCCGCTGCTCAGCGCCGTGACCAGCTCCGAGAGCTACGACATGCTCTGCACCTGCGAGACGCTCTCCTCGCCGCTGCACTTCGCAGCGATCAAGGGCAACGCGGAGACGGCCAGGCAGCTGCTGCAGCACCACGTGAGGGGGGCTTGCGGGGCGTGGGGCTGGAACAGGGCTTACGGGGAGGCTGGGCGGTACGCCGATTGAGGCCGGTTTTGCAGAACACCAGGCGTTTGGTAGCATCCCGGCCGTGCGCTTGGCGGGTCGCCACGTTACCAACTTTGGTTATCACTGCCTTCCCGCTTGTCCTTCCCTTCTTCTAGGCTCTCCTCCCCGCGTCCACTCGCGGCCCGGACCCCCGCCTTCAGCGCAACGCCGCCGGTCAGCTCCCCTGGCAGGTGGCGGCCGCACACGACCCTTGCTGCCCCGAGCTTGTCGCACTGCTAAACCCAAGGCGGGGTTTGGAGCGGGCACTGGGGCTGGTGCCCGGGGGCGGGCCGGGGTCGGCGGACGCGTTGCGGACGGGCCCGGCGTCTCTGGCGACACTGGCGGCGGCGGTACTGCAGGCCAAGCTGAGGGCGGACCTGGAGCGGGCGCTACCGCACCAGGAGGAGGAAGGGGAGGACGAACCTAAGGGCGACTACGATGGGCTGTGCGGCGTGTGTGTCGCAGAGAGAGAGCAGGTGACCCCTGCAGGCTGCCGCCACGGCCTGTGCGGGCGCTGCGCCACGGAGCTGTGCCGGGGCATGCAGACGGCGCGTGGGGGCAGGCCCAGGCCGCTCGGGTGCCCCTTCTGCAGGCGGGAGGTCTCGGCCTTCGTCGCTGTGGCCTCACAACCAGCAGGGCCGAGCGGAGGCCAGGCGGCAGCGTGCGGGGGCCGGTGTCAGCTTGTGGGTGCCAGCGGGGCGGTGGCAGCAGGGGGGTTTCTCGTGGAGGCTTGAGGGGCCGAAGCACGGGAACGCGGCTTGGGGCGGCTTGACTGAGTTTTACCAGTGGCAAACCATGTAAGCTGCCATGACCTGATGACGTGATCTGCTGTTCTTTGTCCGGGCTGTCGTGTGTCGCCACGCATGTGAAGTGGCCAATGCTCACGCTTCCTGGTGTGCTACTTACCTGACCAACTGAACGGCAGTGACCTGAACAGTGCATCCACGTTCGTATGTTTGTTGTTTATCATGCGTGCGCAGGCCCGCAAAGGCTGGCCCAGCAAAGGCTGGCCCAGCCATGGCTGTGCGTGGGTTTGGTGATAGCCTATCCATCTGGCATACCGGTATTGGTCCACTACCTGTTCCGACGTGTCTCGTTGTGCCAGCTGGTAGTGTGCAATGCGTGGGTCCGAAAGTGCATGGGGTGGCCATGTCAGTCACGCCGGCTCTCTATCTATTCTCCTCCAACAGTGACCCCAGCAGACCTGATGGTCTTTTGCTTGCTAGAGATTGGTGTGGCTGTGGATGAAGCCACGCCTGCAGCGGCTTGCGCGGCCAATCTGGAAGAGTGGCACACGTACATGTTATGGCTAGCTAGGGCATTGTCTTGATAATCGGCTCCGGGAGGCATACCGGGGAGCGGGCCCATGGGCGGGCGGGAGGGCCCAGGCGCGGAGGGGCATGCGGGTGTGGCGGCGGCGGCGCTGATGAACTTCCTGGCAGCATGTCATAGGAACCCGTTTAAGGGGTAATGGGGCCGTGGAGGGGCCAGCGCGTCGGCAGGGCTGCGGGCATGGAGAGCTGGGCTGTATTTACTCTGGCCGACACTTGAAACACTTGTATGTGTTAGGCTCCGGTCATGGTCGTATGCGGCAACCGCTACCGGAACCGCTATCCATGGTTGCTCGGCAATGCACGGCAGGAATCGCACGCGAGCTCGGACTACTGCTCCTCTAAAATAAGGGCGCCAAAGGATCCTCACCGCACGGAAATGCTGAGGATGTCTGCGGACTTCACGGCTCCCGGCCCGGACATGTGAACAAGCCCCTGTGTGCCTGACTAGGCTCGGGCTGCCCGCGGGCTGACTTTGCGCCCAGCGGATTGCCTGCCTGGAGCGCCCGGGCCTGCGCCGCCAGCCCATGGCAAGCAAGGTAGCGCAAGTGGATGTTCGGGTTGAGTACCGGCTGGCCGGGGCTCCTGGCGACCCGACTGCACCGCGGAAAGGGGCAAGCTGGCATGCAGGTGGTTGGCCGGGAACGCTTGAAGCGCTTACACGGCACGCCTGCTCGATGCACACGGCGGCGCAAGGTATGGTGACCGCATGCCGTCAATGCCCCTTAACACAGGTCCACCTCGCTCCAAGCGAGCAGAGGTTGCCTTGCCTTCACAAATCCATGATCCATGTCTCTCTATGTAACTCCGACTCATTTGGGCCTTGAACTAGGGACAGGCCTCGCTCAGGGCGAGCAGGACCCAGCATCCAAAGCCATGGACACGACGCTGCACAGTGCACTGTGCCCCACACAAGTCCCACCTTCACTAGCTGCAATAAATGTGCGCAGGACCGCCCACCTGACCCACGAACCCAATCAGGAATAGTCCGCGCCCCACTGCTCCTTGACTTGGGTAAGGCACTCAAGACGCAGGCGGTTGTCAGCCTACAGTCCATTCCTTAACTTCCCGCCATCCTTATGACGTACCGATATGACAGTGTACATGCCTCTTGCGAGTGCAACCCCATTACGCCCAATGTTGTCTCAACTACACACGAGCATTATGAAAAGGACACATCAGGTCCCAATACTACCGCCGACATGAATGTACACCTACTCTGCTCTCTTGCATGGATACGCACATATGCGTCTGCCTCATTGTAACGCCCGCGGGCGCTTACCAGGTGACACATCCCTAGCCTTATGGGCAATGCATTGCAGCCTTCAGTTCTTTGCCCAACGCCATGCGAGGGCGCAACCCATTCAACAAACCAAGCTACCATGAGCCGCCCCAAGTCACCTTCCCGTCCCTCTCACGCCTCCTGGATTACCCCCCCTGCTGCCACCGCCCCGCTGGCACCCACAAGCTGACACCGGCCCCCGCACGCCGCCGCCTGGCCTCCGCTCGGCCCTGGCTGTGAGGCCACAGCGACGAAGGCCGAGACCTCCCGCCTGCAGAAGGGGCACCCGAGCGGCCTGGGCCTACCCCCACGCGCCGTCTGCATGCCCCGGCACAGCTCCGCGGCGCAGCGCCCGCACAGGCCGTGGCGGCAGCCTGCAGGGGCCACCTGCTCCCGCTCCGCAAAGCACACGCCGCACAGCCCATCGTCCTCCTCCCCATCCTGCCCCTGCCCCTGCTCCTCCTCCACCTTCTCTGTGTCCCCTTCCTCCTCCTGGTGCGGTAGCGCCCGCTCCAGGTCCGCCCTCAGCTTGGCCTGCAGTGCCGCCGCCGCCAGTGTCGCCAGAGACGCTGGGCCCGTCCGCAGCGCGTCCGCCGACCCCGGCCCGCCACCGGGCACCAGCCCCAGAGCCCGCTCCAGCGCCTGCCCCGGGTGCAGCATCGCCACCAGATCCCGGGAGCCGGGGTGGTGCGAGGCAGCCACCTGCCAGGGGAGCTGATGGGCGGCGTTGCGCTGGAGGCGGGGGTCCTGCCCGCGAGCGGCCGCGGAGAGGAGAGCCTGGAGGGAGGGAAGGGCAGGCGGGAAGGCAGTAATTACCAAAGTTGGTAACGTGGCGACCCGCCAAGCGCACGGCCGGGATGCTACCAAACGCCTGGTGTGCTGCAAAACCGGCCTCAATCAGCATACCGCCCAGCCTCCCCGCAAGCCCTGTTCCACCCCCCACGCCCCGCAAGCCCCCCTCACGTGGTGCTGCAGCAGCTGCCTGGCCGTCTCTGCGTTGCCCTTGATCGCTGCGAAGTGCAGCGGCGAGGAGAGCGTCTCGCAGGTGCAGAGCATGTCGTAGCTCTCGGAGCTGGTCACGGCGCTGAGCAGCGGGTCGTGCCGGAGCAGCTCCGCCACCGCCTGGGTGTGGTCGAAGAACACGGCGTAGTGCAGAGCCGTCAGGCCGCAGAAGGAGCGCGCGTTCACCAGGCGCACGCCCTGACGGCTCATGTGTCGAGGGGCCACGTGCGTGAGGATGGCCTCCACGCACGCCGCGCTGCCCGACATGGCTGCGTAGTGCAGCGCCGTGCGGCTGCCGCAGCGGTCGCCTACCCAGGGGTCTGCGCCTTGGGACAGCAGCAGCTTCACCAGCTCGGGGCTGCCCACGGTGCAGGCGTACATGAGCGGGGTCTGGCCTGGGGGCCGGAGGGCGGGCGAGGGGGGGTCAGCCGAGTGGGGCGCAGGGCACGGGTGAGGCAGCGCTCTGGGCCCTCGAGCACATGCCGAGGCCCCCTGGTCCCCGCCCTGCGTCCCCGCCCCGCCCCGCCTCCCCCACGCACCCTTGCAGTTAACCATGTCCACCGCCATCCGCACACCCTCCGCCGGACTGCCGGGCAGCTGCTGCCCCATCCGCCGGCAGTAGGGCTGCAGGGCCTCGCGCACAGTGCAGAGCGGAGAGCAGGACAGGAAGGAGAGCATCTGCTGAACCACCTGCGGGAGGGCGGGCGCACGGAGGCGGGGAAGAGGCGGAGGGCCAACGTCAAGCAGGGGCAGGGGCCCGGCTTATGGTGAGGCAGAGGCGGTGCTTGCCGTGGGCGAGGTGCCTTCTTGCATTCAGACGCGCCAGCCCTTGCGTTGCCCTCTTGCAGCGCGCCCGCACACCTGCAGCTGCTTGTGCTCGCAGGCCACGTGCAGGGGGGTCCCCGCGGTGGTGGTGATGACGCTGGTGGGCGTGGACAGCAGCCAGGGGGCAGCCTCCAGCTTGAGCAGAACGCTCCGCCCGCTTTCGCCTGCCTTGAGGGACTTGTTCAAGTCCGCCACGGCCACAGTGGACGACGCGCAGCCCATGGTGCTGCCGTTCTGGGTTCGGGTGTGTGGTACGGTAACACGCTTCGGACACCTGCGTAGTCAGCACCCCGAAATGCAGTGAGTAAGCTGTCAGTTTCGGCAACAGGTGCTATGAGAATGTGGTGGGTGACCCTCAGTCGGTCTGCTGGGCTCGCGACGATTCACACGACAAGCCAAGCTTCAGGCCTTTCTGTCGATTTGGCGCCAACGCGCACTGTAGCACCCTATGCAAAGCTGCGGCTGACTTCTATCACGAGAGGCAGGTGGCGTGTCGGCCCTGAGCCGGCCCAGTCGCACGGCCTTGGAGGCGTCATGGCCACCGCGGCACACGCAAACACGAATGAAACGCGAGCCCGGCCAGAGATCGAGCCCTCCGCGAGTACCCAGGAACGTGGTCTAGACGATATCACGCTCGCCTAGACCGTTTGCGGGCGCAGCCCAACGCGCGCCGGTCAGCGGTCAGCCGCACCTGCAGCTGACTCCACAGCTCTGCGCCGGCGTTCACAGCCCGAGCGGGACCGAGGCCGCTTGATCGTTCAGTTGGGTGGTTGAGCGGACCAGTCCGTGCCCGACCACAATGCTCCGTCTGCAAAGGTCGCAGCTTCGGCGTGGCTCTTCGCTGCTTTGCCGCGCGAGATTGAGTAAAGTGCAGAGGTGAGGTACGTTTGTGATGGCCAACTGAAGCTGGAGAGGAATATAACTCAGGAATAAACGCAGAGATGCCTTGTACGGCGCGCCGTACGCAGCACTGCACACATCCTGTGGCGTAAGTGCGTCCGCGAGCAATGTGCGCTTCATAAGTATCACATAAGTTGAGCACGCTTGCGTCCACGAAAGCAAGCGCGTCGCGCCTCGCGCGGTTGCGCACTGAGGATGGCCAGCAGCTGTTCGGCGTCGCGGCCTGGCTGGCCTGGCGCGGCACACCCCCAGGGGAGTCGGACCCCAGCAGAGAGCACGTCCTTGCTGCAGCCCGTTAGCGGCCGCAGGCCGAGCAACAATCGCAAAGGGGGGAAAGTTCCGTGGCGGGGTCTGGCGGGGTTGAAAATGGACCACTGAGCTGCCCACAACCTCAGTCCTCGGTGGTTACAATGAGGGACCCCTGAGGGGGTCTAAGCGCAGAACGCTCCGACCGGCTGGTCGACCACACGGGCTTGCCGCCTGCAAGCCTGTTTTGCCCCCTAACAGCAGCTCACAAGGGCGGTGAGCCACGGCTAACACCAACGAAGCCTCAGCTAGGGAGCCGCCAAGGGGAGTGTCCCCGCCCGTCCGTGGGCCACCGACCGCAAGGGCTGGACAGCCACACACCATGCCCCCGGGCTCACAGATAACCTTGCCTCATCCACCCATCCCCCTCTAAGTACAGGATAGGCCTCAGTCGCCCAGCCCTGGCGGCTTCTGACACTCCGAGCATCACCTTTGCTCCCGTACAGATATACGTCCCCACTACGGTACTGGATGAACGAAGGTGGGAAGCTCGACAGGGCGTGCGCAGTGCAGTCCAGGCCCGGCAACGGATGCCGTTGCCCCGCCAGCACAGCCCGCTCCCCACGCTCGGGCGCAAGGGGCCCCCAAGCCCCCGGCCGCTACTGTGAAAGAGCGAGAGATATTACACAGGCTGATGGGGGTGGGGGCGTCCAGGCACACAGCCAAGTCACCAACCATCGGTGGGGCCACACGGCCCACATCAGAGGGGGTGAGGAGGAGGACTACACCGGCCCTGGACCTGCACACCGCTGCTGCAGGGCCCTCAGGGCCGACGCCGGTCACCAATACCCCGCCCTCTGGGGCCACGGCCAAGCCGCTGCCCCTCGGACACCGGTCGGGGCGGCCCACAACGTAGCGGCGGTCACGTGCCCATGCTCCCGCAGCCGGGCACCTGGTGCAGGCCGTGCTTCCTGGACGGCTGCGCAGGCAGGGCTGCAGCCGCATGCGACTCATGTGCGTCCATTTTCAACCCCGCCAGACCCCGCCACGGAACTTTCCCCCCTTTGCGATTGTTGCTCGGCCTGCGGCCGCTAACGGGCTGCAGCAAGGACGTGCTCTCTGCTGGGGTCCGACTCCCCTGGGGGTGTGCCGCGCCAGGCCAGCCAGGCCGCGACGCCGAACAGCTGCTGGCCATCCTCAGTGCGCAACCGCGCGAGGCGCGACGCGCTTGCTTTCGTGGACGCAAGCGTGCTCAACTTATGTGATACATATGAAGCGCACATTGCTCGCGGACGCACTTACGCCACAGGATGTGTGCAGTGCTGCGTACGGCGCGCCGTACAAGGCATCTCTGCGTTTATTCCTGAGTTATATTCCTCTCCAGCTTCAGTTGGCCATCACAAACGTACCTCACCTCTGCACTTTACTCAATCTCGCGCGGCAAAGCAGCGAAGAGCCACGCCGAAGCTGCGACCTTTGCAGACGGAGCATTGTGGTCGGGCACGGACTGGTCCGCTCAACCACCCAACTGAACGATCAAGCGGCCTCGGTCCCGCTCGGGCTGTGAACGCCGGCGCAGAGCTGTGGAGTCAGCTGCAGGTGCGGCTGACCGCTGACCGGCGCGCGTTGGGCTGCGCCCGCAAACGGTCTAGGCGAGCGTGATATCGTCTAGACCACGTTCCTGGGTACTCGCGGAGGGCTCGATCTCTGGCCGGGCTCGCGTTTCATTCGTGTTTGCGTGTGCCGCGGTGGCCATGACGCCTCCAAGGCCGTGCGACTGGGCCGGCTCAGGGCCGACACGCCACCTGCCCCTCGTGATAGAAGTCAGCCGCAGCTTTGCATAGGGTGCTACAGTGCGCGTTGGCGCCAAATCGACAGAAAGGCCTGAAGCTTGTCTTGTCGTGCGAATCGTCGCGAGCCCAGCAGACCGACTGAGGGTCACGAGCCTTTCACCACATTCTCATAGCACCTGTTGCCGAAACTGACAGCTTACTCACTGCATTTCGGGGTGCTGACTACGCAGGTGTCCGAAGCGTGTTACCGTACCACACACCCGAACCCAGAACGGCAGCACCATGGGGTGCGCGTCGTCCACTGTGGCCGTGGCGGACTTGAACAAGTCCCTCAAGGCAGGCGAAAGCGGGCGGAGCGTTCTGCTCAAGCTGGAGGCTGCCCCCTGGCTGCTGTCCACGCCCACCAGCGTCATCACCACCACCGCGGGGACCCCCCTGCACGTGGCCTGCGAGCACAAGCAGCTGCAGGTGTGCGGGCGCGCTGCAAGAGGGCAACGCAAGGGCTGGCGCGTCTGAATGCAGGAAGGCACCTCGCCCACGGCAAGCACCGCCTCTGCCTCACCATAAGCCGGGCCCCTGCCCCTGCTTGACGTTGGCCCTCCGCCTCTTCCCCGCCTCCGTGCGCCCGCCCTCCCGCAGGTGGTTCAGCAGATGCTCTCCTTCCTGTCCTGCTCTCCGCTCTGCACTGTGCGCGAGGCCCTGCAGCCCTACTGCCGGCGGATGGGGCAGCAGCTGCCCGGCAGTCCGGCGGAGGGTGTGCGGATGGCGGTGGACATGATTAACTGCAAGGGTGCGTGGGGGAGGCGGGGCGGGGCGGGGACGCAGGGCGGGGACCAGGGGGCCTCGGCATGTGCTCGAGGCCGTCGAGGGCCCAGAGCGCTGCCTCAACCTGCACCCGTGCCCTACACCTTACTCGGCTGACCCCCCCTCGCCCGCCCTCCGGCCCCCAGGCCAGACCCCGCTCATGTACGCCTGCACCGTGGGCAGCCCCGAGCTGGTGAAGCTGCTGCTGTCCCAAGGCGCAGACCCCTGGGTAGGCGACCGCTGCGGCAGCCGCACGGCGCTGCACTACGCAGCCATGTCGGGCAGCGCGGCGTGCGTGGAGGCCATCCTCGCGCACGTGGCCCCTCGACACATGAGCCGTCAGGGCGTGCGCCTGGTGAACGCGCGCTCCTTCTGCGGCCTGACGGCTCTGCACTACGCCGTGTTCTTCGACCACACCCAGGCGGTGGCGGAGCTGCTCCGGCACGACCCGCTGCTCAGCGCCGTGACCAGCTCCAAGAGCTACGACATGCTCTGCACCTGCGAGACGCTCTCCTCGCCGCTGCACTTCGCAGCGATCAAGGGCAACGCAGAGACGGCCAGGCAGCTGCTGCAGCACCACGTGAGGGGGGCTTGCGGGGCGTGGGGGGTGGAACAGGGCTTGCGGGGAGGCTGGGCGGTATGCTGATTGAGGCCGGTTTTGCAGCACACCAGGCGTTTGGTAGCATCCCGGCCGTGCGCTTGGCGGGTCGCCACGTTACCAACTCTGGTCATTGCTGCCTTCCCGCCTGCCCTTCCCTCCCTCCAGGCTCTCCTCTCCGCGGCCGCTCGCGGCCAGGACCCCCGCCTCCAGCGCAACGCCGCCCATCAGCTCCCCTGGCAGGTGGCTGCCTCGCACCACCCCGGCTCCCGGGATCTGGTGGCGATGCTGCACCCGGGGCAGGCGCTGGAGCGGGCTCTGGGGCTGGTGCCCGGTGGCGGGCCGGGGTCGGCGGACGCGCTGCGGACGGGCCCAGCGTCTCTGGCGACACTGGCGGCAGCGGCACTGCAGGCCAAGCTGAGGGCGGACCTGGAGCGGGCGCTACCGCACCAGGAGGAGGAAGGGGACACAGAGAAGGTGGAGGAGGAGCAGGGGCAGAGGCAGGATGGGGGGGAGGACGATGGGCTGTGCGGCGTGTGCTTTGCGGAGCGGGAGCAGGTGGCCCCTGCAGGCTGCCGCCACGGCCTGTGCGGGCGCTGCGCCGCGGAGCTGTGCCGGGGCATGCAGACGGCGCGTGGGGGCAGGCCCAGGCCGCTCGGGTGCCCCTTCTGCAGGCGGGAGGTCTCGGCCTTCGTCGCTGTGGCCTCAGAGCCAGGGCCGAGCGGAGGCCAGGCGGCGTGCGGGGGCCGCTGCTTGCCTGAGAGTGCCGGCGGGGTGGGGGCAGCGGGGGTGGTTCTCGTGGAGGCTTGAGGGACGGGAGGGTGACGTGGGGCGGCTCATGGTAGCTTGGTTTGTTGATTGGGTTCAGCCTGCGTAGGGCAAAGAACTGAAGACTGCAATGCATCGCCCATAAGGCTAGGGATGTGTCACCTGTAAAGCGCCCGTGGGCGTTACAATGTGGGCAGACGCATACGTGTGTATCCATGCAAGAGAGCAGAGTGGGTGTACATTCATGATGGCGATGTTGGCGGTAGTACTGGGACCTGATGCGTCCTTTTCGTAATGCTCGTGTGGTTAGACATTGGACGTATTGGGGATGTGCAATCGCAAGGGACTTGCACAGTGTCATACCTCATAGTGATGGCGGGAAGCAAGAGAAGAGCAAGGAATTGTAGGCTGACAACCCGTCTATGGAGAGCTGTGCCCGCATCAAGTTGCTGACGTTCATGGGCTGTCCCTGATCTAGATCTGGTTGGTGGGTCAGGTGGGCGGTCCTGCGCACATGTACTGCTGTGCATCTTGTGCAGCTAGCGATCATGGGGCGATAAGGGTTTGGAACTTGCATGCTGTTAGCGCGGAGCCTGGACCTTGTATGGCGCCTGGACGCTTAGAGGTTCCCGTAGCCCTGAATTTGGGCTGTCTAAATATAAGGCCCTGTATTTGTGGCCTGGACGCTTTGGAGCCCTGTATGTGTCTAGGGAGGATTGTTGAGGCATTCATTGCCCGCTGGCGTATGCTCCACGCACCGAGGGCCTCATGTACCTCAGTCAGGGGCTGGGGTGACGGGATGCAGTTGCCGTGTCCCGCACCGCATCAGCTTGGCTGTAAGGCGGTCCGCGAGCGCTGTAACTCCCTCCCTCCCTTATACCCCTTGCCCCCCTGGTCAACCCTGTCGCCATGTGCCCCGGCTAGACTGGCTTACTCGTTGCTGAACTCGTCGCATTGCCGGCTGGACGCTAGACCCGGCTAACTGCACGGTGCATGGCTCCGTCTAGTTGTTGGCGCTGCCCGGCCCTGCACAGCGCTCCGATCCCTGAAACCGAGTCCTGCCCTCACAGCGTGCAATCAAGCCTCACTCAATGCACCGCAGCCCGACCGCAACACTGCACGACGCCCAGCAGGTGTTCCCCACGCCTTCGCTGGGCTGGGCCGTGAGTCATGCGCCTTCCTACCTGACCTTGAGTCCTGGACTGTGCCGAGCGCTCGCGCTCCGGCGTATGTGCGTGTGGAGGGCTCCCATCACAGCAGCTCCCTTTCGTAGTCGGCTCTTGGCCAGCAGGGCACCAACGAACCCCTCACACCACAGGGCTGCTGGCCTGCTGCCCTCGCAGCCGCCCCACCCATGGACAGGTGGCAGGGCAGGGCGAGAGCGCCATTGCTGGGAGTGCTGGTCCAACAGCTCAGGCCATTCGAGGCGAGGCCCTGGCGTCGGTGGCCCCCTCGAGTCGAGTGCAGTACCCCAGTAACACCAAGCATGGTCTGTGCAGTGCGCCGGGTTGCAGCCGCTGCCGCCCTCTGCCGCCGGCCGCCCTCATGCGTTGTCGTCGTCATGGCCACTGCGCGCCAAGCGCCCCGCCCAACCCCGCAGCTCCGCCCCGCCCTGCAGCCGCCTCCGCCCCACCGCCTCACCGCCCGCGCGCCAGCGGCGGCAGTCCCACCCGCCCCGCCAGCCCCCCTCCATCCGCCCCTGCCCCCGCCCCCGCCCCCCCGGACGACGCGAAGGCCCCACCCCCCACGTGCCCCGCCGCCGTGGCGAAAGAGGGGGCTGAGCAGAGCCAGCCATCGCCGGCCCTGTCGGGGGTCTCGGGCGACGGGTGGTGGGGAGGCGTGGCGTGGGATGTCAGGGGGAGGTGGCCGAAACGTTCCCGCGGGGCGTCGAGCGGGGGGGAGCGGTGGCCGGGGAGGGCGGAGGGGGCGGTGGCGGGGGGCAGGGTATTGCCACAAAAGCTGGATGCGGATCTGCGCCGTGATCCAGCAGTGGCACCATGAGTGATTCCCGAGGGAGTCGGGGTGCGGTGGGCGAGGAGGTACGGAAGCGCTTCCAGCCGGCAGCAGGTGCAGTGCGGGAAGTCACGACGAGGGCTTCCCCCTTGGGGTCACAGCGCTGAAGGGCCAAGCGACCCACCTCACGGGATGGCCCCCTGCAAGCCAAAACGCAACTCTCTGTCCTGGCCCGCACTGACCTCTCAAGTGCCACCATACTTGGCCATACTTCTTGGCACGTTCAGACCACACTCAGCTTGTATCAGCGGCCCCACCTCGGCCTGTCCTACCCAGAAACTGTTCATTACCTTCCCGAAGTTACCGCGCACTGACGCGCACTGGCGACCGCCTCCCGGCAGCTCTTGGAACGTGGATGGGGGGAATTGGAAACGAGGCCAGTCGTCATGGGGGCGGGCTGCGTCAGAGGGCGTCAGGGCCTGCGTCAGCTGGGCTGAGACAGGGCAGGAAGGGCAGGGGGCTTTGGTGCAGTCGGAGGAACAGAGCCGGACTCGTCGGAGAAGAAGTTTGGATTCGAAGGGGGGCATATATGGATTTGGCCCAAGGAGGTGTGTCATCCCTCCGGTGGGCGTGGGGGCGCGATGGGGGCGCGATGGGGTTGCGCGTGCTGCGCATGCTGAGAGCTCGTCGAGTGCAAAGCATCAGCGCAAGACGACCTCAGTTCATTGGCCTAAGAGCCAATCTGTAGCCTGCTGCCGTAGCCTGCCGTAGCCTGCCGTAGCCTGCTGCCATTTCGGACAAGTCGATCTGTTTTGGCGGGACTGTGAGGAACAACCTTGTGTCACCATGATCGCGCTCGTGGGCCTCCCTGAAGACTTTCGAGCATGTGAGGAGAGGGTTTTGGCCCTCGCGCCGAGGCTGGGCTCAGCGATGAGCGTGGGCGAGTTGGAGGAGCTGAGAGCGCAACTGCATCTCCTTGAGGCAGTCCGCCTTATGTCAGGCAACTCAGCACAATCAGCCTCAGCGCTGCTATCGAACGCCCAGGTGTCGGCGGCCATCCTGCGCCGCATTGCTTTCGAAAGTCGCTGGCTCACGGGCCCCAGCGGCCCAGACGGCGCCGCGGATGTCGCGGCCGCACGGGTTCGGCTCGGGAACGCAGGGATGCAGCTGACAACTGCCCTCGTGAACGGACTGCGAGCGCAGCCTCTCGAGGCGGGCCCCCTGTCCTTCCTGCGCGCCCTCCTGCGCATGCAGACGCTCCACAGCCTGGCCCGTGCCCTCGCGCTGCGCACGGACCGCCTGCAGCAGGGGGGCGCAGGGGCGGGGGCGGGAGGGGCAGCGGCGGCGGCGGCGAGCGCAGACGTCCTCCTTGGTACGGTGCTCCCCATCGCCTTCCTCCTCACCGGCCTGGCCACCCTGGGCAATGCCGTTATGGACCTGCCCCCGCCACCCCCTGCTGCTGCTCCCGCCGCCGCTGCTGACCGCGAGCGGCGGCGGCTGGAGGTGTGTCGGCGGGTGTTCGTGGGGGAGCTGGTCAGCGCCCTGGCGGACAGCGCAGTGATGGAGCACCTGGCGCGGGCGGTGCTGGTGGCGGGGGCGGCAGAGGCGGCGGCGGGGGGCCCGCAGTTGTGCGCCCCGCCGCGATTCAATGCTGTGCAGCATACAACTGCATGCTCGCCGTCTATATTGGCACGGCCAATGCGGCCACGGCTTTCGGCGGCCCCGCTGCCGCCGCCCGGCTCCGCTCCGCCCTGTCCGGCAGCTGCACTCAGCACCTGGTCCTGTCGGCCGGGCTGGCTGCGCTGTGCCTTGCGGACGGAGGGCCGGCGTACGGGCTGCCGGAGGCCCTGCTCGGGGCCATGCCGGTGCTCGTGGAAGGCCCCAACGGCAGCGCGCCTGTGGACGTGCGAGGCCTGCACGGCAGGCGAGTTCGCCCCCTTTGCTCTTATTCGTGCCGGTACAAGCTGAGTTGTTATACCAACCGACAACCAACATGATTGCACCGGCTCTGTCCCGCAGGCAGGCCTATTTCCGACGCTTCCTTCACAGCTTCGCCCTCTCCCTTCCCGGAGGCCACACCTACCTGCCACACCTCCCCGGTACTACCACCTTCGCCTCGTCACTCCTCCTCCGCCTGGCCCTCTGGTCTCTGGCGTCCGTCCGGGCCTGGGCGGAGCCACAGCCTCAGCCGGGGGCGGCGGGAACGGGCAAGGGCGGGGGTGGCGCTGAGGCCCCGCCGCCGCTGCAGCTGCTGCTGCGGAATGAGAACGCGGAAAGCATGTTGGAGCAAGCCCTCGGCCAGCTACTGACGGGCGACGCGCTCGGGGACCCCGCGCTTGTGGGCCGCATGCGGCAGTCGGCTGACTGGTGGCGCGTGGTGGTGGGGGCGATCACCCATGCGGCAGCGTGGTCGAGGCAAACCGTCGAGGGGCTGGTCGTGCGCTTGATGTCGCTGCTCGTGCAGGGCATGCTGCTCCTCGAGGACGGTGAGTTTAGGGGGGGCGGGGCCGGAAGGGCGTGTGTCGGCCCAGTGCCTGCCCAGTGCGTGCTAGCGTGGGCATGCAGCCTTGCTGCCTTCCTGCCCGTCGTTATCAGCCAACTTGCGCCTCTGCAAGACAATTGAATACCTCTTCTCCGCCGCCTCCCTCCCTGGCCCCGCAGGCACGCTCCCCCCCGAGCCCCCCGAGCCCCTCCCTGCGGCCCTGGCTGCCGGGCTGCTGCCCTGCCTGGAGCGCCTGCTGCGCCGAGCGGGGGAGGCACCTGGCGGACCGGAGGCGCGGCTCGTAGGGGAGGTGTTTGGCCCTCTCAAGGGAGAGGACGTCCTGCTGAGCCGCCTCCTGGCCTACGGCGAGCCCAGGCAGGCCGCCGCCCTCGTCACCACGTTTGGCAAGCTCGCGAGACGCGAGGATGCCGCGCGCCCCGTCCTCGTCTGGGGCTGCCTGAGCAAGCTATGTGCGCCAGAGCCGCGGCCGGACCGGGCCAGCCAGCAGCTGCTGCTACTGCTGGTGCACTGCGCCGCGGAGGTGCTGCCGCCGCTGGGGCGCCTGACGCGTGAGGCGGCAGCGCTAGTGCTAAAAGGCCGGCTGGGGCCACGGGGCGGCTTGAACTCTTGGTACTTCCACATGTACACGTTTGCTCAGCCCTACGTGTCGTGGTGCCCGCTGCTGCCGCATCTGCTGGCGGAGGGCGGCGCCGGGCGGGCAGGTGGCAGCGGCGGCGAGTGGCGGCGTCTGTTCCTGCAGGAGGCTGGGCTTGTGGGGGTGCTCGCGTCGCTGCTGCGGCTCATGGCCTTATGCGGCGATGAGTCGGGTCTGGTTCGCCTTACCGCCTCAGCCTGTGCCCTCGTTGCCGTGGCGGCGCCGGACGAGGTGCGGCGGGCGGTGCGGGAGGGCGCAGCGGCCGAGGACCGGGGTGCGCCCCTACCTACGGACGCCTGGAGCCCCAAGGCGGTGCGGGAGCTCGCAAGCAAGGTGCGGGGGGCTGGGGCCCCACACAGCGACATCTACGCGCAGGGCTTTGCCCCGCTCGTGGGTGCGTGGGCGCGAGGCGGGGACGGTGCTGAGGAGCTCGCGCGGCTTCGGGAGCTGACTAAGGATGAGAAGGCGGAACGTGTTGCCGTGGCGCTTCCGCCCCCGTCCGCCGCCCGGTCGCTGCTGCCCTCGTGCGCCCACCCGGGCTGCACATGCCTGGACGGCGACAGCGAGGCGGGGCGGGACCTGCGGCCGTACCCCGGCTGCGGCGAGGGAGAGTACTGCAGCGCCCGGTGCGCACGAGAGCACGGAGGGGCGGCGGCGGGGGCAAGGGCGGGAGGAGCGAGGGCGTCTTGAGCGCAGGTAGGGCAACAGAAGGGCTGGCCTAGCGCCGCAATGGGGCATGGCCGACCCACAAAACTGGACGGGTAGCGGGAGGTATGATACGGTGGGGCACATTAGGAGCACTGTGGAGGGCGCGTGTGGGTTTCTCTGGCGTGGCATGGACTTCGACGTGAGCCGGGCTACCCGTGCGGAGTACGTGGAAAGCGGACTGCGTCCGGAGGCTAGCTTTGCGTGTAGGAGTGGAGGGCTCAAAGGCTAGGGCAGGTGGACCGGAGGGCTGCTGCTTGTGGCCAGTGACGGTGTGTGTCTGCGCTTAGTGTGTGGGTCCCTCGTCCGGGGTTGCTGGATGGTCTTTTGTGGGCGGAGGGCGGAGTTACTGCTGAAGCATGGCGCTTTGCATCCGCGCATGACGCTTTGTGGTGAGGGATGTTGACATGCTAGGGCTCCGGTGCTCCAGATGAGTTGGTGGGGAACCTGGGAATCACTGCGGGAGGTATCGTATGCTGGGCTGACGTCTCGGTTCGCGATGCCTGAAAGGTTGGGGTACGAAAGCGAGGTAGAAACATTCGTGGGTCGGCGGGTTGGAGAGGGACCGGCACGAACCCAGTTGCTTGGGCATGAATAATGCACGCTGCCAGCCACTGTCGTTGGGGCTGAGTCGAGCGTGTGAAGCGCGGGACTAAGTACGCAACGGCGTAGAGCCGGTGTCATACGGTGCCCGCAGGGGCATGCCCGTGCCTGCCTGTGTTTTCCTGCCTTCGGGCAGCCACCCCTGTCAGTGGGCACATGCCGCTACATCCTGTAAGGCGTGAGTTGTCGCTCCATCGTGCCGGCATCCGCCCCAAATCCCGCCAGCTTGGGCACGTGATGGGGCGACGACACGCTGGGGCGTGACAAGGGTGCGATGTGGTGACCCCGCCGTTGTCCTGTCTTAACTGTTTCCCACGTCGTGGCTGGGCCATGGGCCTTTCTGCCTTTGAAGGTACAGTGCCGAGCTTCAAGCCCCGCTGGGGCTTTCAAAGCAAGTGCCTTACAAGCCCCGCTTCCGAGTTCCGACCATCAGGCCCTTGCACCACCAGGCTACACTCGCTGCCGCTCCACTCAATGGGTTGGGAGTGCAGGGACAGCGAGCCATCGCTGGAGAATGCTGGTCCAACAGCTCAGGCAACCGAGGCGAGGCCCTGGCGCCAGCGGCCCCCTCAATTTGAGTCAGGTTACATCAAGCATTCCCAGCGCAGTGCGCCTGGGCGCGGCCTCCGACGCCCTCATGCGTTGTCATTGTCCTGGCCAGTGCCTCGCCCTCCGGCCTCCAGCACCCCGCCCCGCAGCCCCGCACCTGCAGCCGCCCCCGCCTAACCGCCTCACCGCCCGCGCGCCAGCGGTGGCAGCCCCACCCGCCCCGCCAGCCCCCCTCCATCCGCCCCCGCCCCCGCCCCCGCCCCCCCGGACGAAGCGAACCCCCCGCCCCCCACGTGCCCCGCCGCCGTGGCGTTGAAGTTGGGCAGCGGCAGTTGGTCCAGCAGCTCCGCCTCGCTCACCACCGCCACCCCCGCCGGCCCCCCGCCGCTGTAGTAGCCCTTCTCCCCCAGCAGGCTCTCCAGCACCCCCGACAGTTGCTCGTACGTCAGGTGCCCCCCCGTGGACAGACCCGACACCCCCCACCCCCGTCCCCGGGGGCCCGCCGCCCCCGCCCGCGCTCGCTGCCGCCGCGGCCGCCACTGCGCCGCCGGCCGCCGCCGTCGCGGCTGCGTTGGCCGCCGCCGCCGCGTTGGCCGCCGCTGCCGCCGCCGAGGGCGCCGGCAGCAGCGTGTCGCCCTCCCCCGGCGCCAGGGGCACGGCCCCGAAGTCTATGGGCCTCCCCCCGCAGTCCGCCACCAGGTCGGTGTGGGCGGCCAGGAGCTTGGCCAGGGCGGACTTGACGCTGGCGGCGTTGGAGCCTGGGGGTGTGGAGGGGGGGGATGGAGGGGGGCGGAGGGGGGAAAGGGGATGAGGGGGGTAGGAGTCGATGCAGGGTGGGAGCGTGGGGTGGACGGCAGGGAGGGCGGGGGCATGCGATGGGTTGGGCCACTTGGAGGTGAAACCGGCCGACGCGCCCGCACACGCCCCGGCGCCCCACCTGGCCCGAACAGGTGCCGCCGGAATGACTCCACGGCCCTCCGCCGGTGGTCTCTCGCCAGTCCGGGGGGCAGCTGCTCCACCCACATCACCTGGGGGCGGGGGGTGGGAGGGTTGGGAGGGGTTAGAGGGGTGGGAGGGGCACGGGGTCGGGCAGGGGGAGGCGCATGGAGGCAGGCCATTGGGGTCCCAAGCGTTGCTGTGTGATGGGCACTTGGGCAGCATCGTGGTAAGGTGGCGGTGAGGCGCAGCGTATGAGGCCAGGCACCCGCCTCCCTACCCTCCTGCAGGTCGCCAGCCCCTCCACTCCCCGGCCCCATCTCCAAAACTCCAAAACACTTCCCCCGGCCCCTCCTCCCCCCCCTCTGTAACCTTTCCCCCCCACACACAACCCCACCTTGTGCAGCTGCGTCAGCATCTGTGTGAGGGGGTCGGTCACGGGCCGCAGCCGGCTGCTGGCCAGCGTCACGGTGCGCAGGGCCGCCCCCGCGGAGGAGCCGGGGCCGGGGCCGGGCCCCTCGCCCCCGCCCCCCCCCGGGCCGCCCCCCGTGGAGCCCAGCGAGTCCAGGCGGTCCAGCGCCCCGTGGGCCCCGTCGGCACTGGGGGGGGGCAGGAGGACGTCGAGGGGAGGAGGGGGGATAGAAGTGAGCGGAGGGTGCATGGGGTTGTGATGGTGGTGGTGGTGGAGCATGGGGAGTGGGGGCGCAAGCGAGCGCCGGAGCCACCCACAGGTGCCGGGACCAGGGGGGCTGTGAGCTGAGGCCCCGCAGCCAGCCACAGCCCCCACCCAGGCTGGCAGCCTGGCATGGTATGTGGGGCCGGCCTTGAGCCACAACGCTCAAGCATGACCTCATGGCCACCGAGCCCCATCATCCGTTGCCCCGGCACCAGCCACAGCCCCACGCCACAGGCCCGACCCCCGCCGCCCCCTCCTCAGCCCTCACACGCGCGGGGAGCTGGTGGCCGCCACCGTGCCGTTGGCCTCCGCCGCCACCGCCGCCGCCGCTGCCGCCGCCGCCGCCGCGTTGCCGTGCCCCAGCGAGGCCTTGCGGCAGGCGATGGCGCGCAGGGGGCTGCCCGCCGCCACGTCCCCGGCGCTGCCCAGGCGCCGGTTCTGCTGCAGAGTCAGGCGCTCCATCTGGGGGGGGAGGGGCGCCGGTGGATGGGTTGGGGGAAGGGAGGGGATCCGGCGCCGCAGAGAGGGGGGTGGGGCGAGCGGGGTGGCTATGGCGGCTCTCAGGCAGGGTTCTAGGTGAGCACTGGTGGGGGCAAGTCGACGCTCGGGCAAAGCGCTCCGAGGGAGCACGCCCGGGCGCCCGCCCCCGAGTGTCCTTGCCCTGGTCCGCCATGCTCCCTCCCCACCGCCCTCCCCTCCCCCATTCCCCCCCCACACACACCTGCAGTGCCTTGGTCAGGCGCTGCTCCGTGGCCGCCGCCCGCTCCAGGGAGGCCATGAGCTGGCCGCTCACCAGCGCACCCACCTCGCAGATGTTGGGCCGACTGGGGGGGGGGAAGGGAGGGGAAGGGGGGAAGCAGCGGGGCAGGTTGAGGTGGACGTGTAAGCAGCCACCAGGCCTTGGTGGAAATCTGTGACCTCGGGCCCTCCTTTGCCCCCTCTCCTCTCCTCTCCTCCCCTCTATCCTCTACTGCATCCTGGCCTTCCCCTCCCTGGCCCGCCTCTTCCCCCCATGCCCCCCCCACCGCTTGGGGTCCACGGTCATGAGGATCTGCTGCAGCTGCTTGAGCTGCGGCGAGTAGGGAGGGGCGCCGCAGGCGGTGGGGGGGTCGGCCACGGGGTCGTAGGAGCCCTCCACAATCTTGTGGGCCACGGACAGCGGGTTGGAGCCGTCGAAGGGCGGGCGCAGCATCATCATGTGGTACGTCACGCACCCCAGCGACCACACGTCCGCCTTCTCCGAGTACGGCTCCTGGAGGGGTAGCAGCGGGAATTGTGAACTCTTGGCACGTCAACGTTGCGTTTTTCAACGTTGCGGGTCGCAAATATGTCACGGCGGGTCGCGGACATGTCGGCAAGTCGGCAGGCTCGTGCGGGTCGGCATGTCGGTCGGCAGTTTTCGCGAGTCGCCGACCGACGGTTGCAGCCAAAAGAACGTGAAAGTCAAGCCCATGAAGATGATCGCGGTGTTTCCCAGAAAGGGTATCGGGGGTCGCGGAATTGTGAGTTCTGCACTTTTGGTCACTTCCCGCGCACTCCTCGATCCCCCTCGCGGCCTTGGAGGAGGGTCGGCATGCTCGCTCAAATGAACGTTGGAGAATGTATTCGCAATTGTGCAAGACATATCGGCATCCTCGCGGGCTGACGTGTTGGCATGTCGGGATGTTCGGCATGCTCGCAGTCGGGACATGCATAGGCATCCTCGCGAGGCGACACGCTGCACCCCCCCTTTCGCCCCCCCCACCGCCCCCCCCACCTGCTGGATGATCTCGGGACACGTGTACGGCATTGTCCCCACCATAGACTGCGCCACCACGGAGGAGCTCAGGCGCTTGGCCAGGCCGAAGTCGGCGATCTGGGTCGGGGGGGGGGGGAGGTGAGGTGAGGGTAAAGAGGGAGGTCAGGGGGGGAGGGAGGGGAGACTGAGGGGAGAGATGGGCGGCTGTGTCGGGGTGAGGCGGGGGTTGCACGATGCGGAACACTCTGGGGGTGCCGCGAGGCAGTGCGGTTGCGGTGGCAGGGCACTCAGCCCGGCCACATGCCTTTGACCCCCCTCAGCCCCGCAACCCTCCGCCGCCCCCCCCCCAGCTCGCCTTGGTGTGCCTCAGCCCGTCGGGCCCCTGCCCCAGCACGATGTTGGCGGGGGTGAGGTCCCGGTGCACGATCTTCTTGGCGCCGTGGATGTAGTTGAGCGCCAGCACCACGGCGATGAGGACCTGGGGGGGTGGGTGGGGAGGGGAGGGGAGGGGGGTGTTTGTTGCTGAGCGGGAACGCGCCGACGCCAGGGAAACCTTGTATGGAGAGGTACATACCGCCGTATGGAGGGGAGGGGGGACTGGGTGAGGTGGACACGGCGCTGACTGGATCCCCGCACTCAAGCGTGCAAGCACGCATTCGTACGGTACTCCGTAACACGCTGACCAGTGGCGCACGCCCGTGCGACCCAGCCCGTGGCCCCGCCTCCCAACCCCTACCCCCGCCCACCTGCCATATCTCGGCCTCCAGCATGCGCCGCCCCTTCTGCTCCAGACCCTGGGGGGGGGGGGGGGAGGCGGGAGGCGGGAGATGCAGACGTGGGTGGGTGGGTAGCCGGGCGTTGTCAGCGACCGGACCCAACCCGGAGAGTTAGGCGGCGTGTACCTGCTCCGCCGCTGTTCCTGGTTGACCCCCCCCCACACCTGCAGGTAGTCCAGCAGCGAGGTGCCCTCCACCAGCTCCATGGAGATGTACAGGTAGGGGCCCACGGCGAAGGACTCGTAGTACTGGGGGGGGGAGGGGGGGGGGTATTATTGCGGCCCACAAAGCCCCGGCCCACCACCCGCAACCCTCATGCGCCCGACCCTGTCCTCCTTCCCCCCCTCCCCCTCCCCCTTCCCCACCCCCCTTTTACCTGCACGATGTTTGGGTGGCTGAGCGAGGACAGGATCTCCACCTCCTTGCCCATGCGCCCCACGCCGGCCGTCACCTCGCTCTCCGTGGCCCCGAACAGCCCGATGTCGGACAGCGGCAGCTCCTTGAGAGCCACCAGCACCTCGCCGCGGGTCCTGGGGGGGGTTTGGGTGGAGGGGGCACAGGGGGTGAAGGCGGTTGGGGCCCTGTGGAGGGGGGCGAAGCCCGGCCCAAGTGCCGGCAGCAGGAGGGCTAGAGGGGCTCCCCCATCCCACCCCCGAGCCCCCCAACCCAACCCCCACGTCCCCCACACTCCCCACCCTCCCCAGCGATCCCCCACCCCCCACCCTCCCCAACCCCCCAACCCTCCACCCCCCTCACTTTCGCGCCTTGTACACCGCCCCGAAGGCCCCCTTCCCCAGCAGCTCCAACAGCACGTAGCCGCCCACGGAGCGCAGCCCCTGGCCCTCGGCGCTGCGGTCCGTGCTCACGTCGTCCAGGGCGGCACTGACACCCGCCTTCTGCTTGTCGGACAGCTCTGGGGGGTGGGGGTGGAGAGGAGGTGAATGGTGGGGCGGGGGGTCAAGGGAGGGGGTGGGCTGGGAGAGCGGTTGAGTGCCAAGGGTGAGGGTCTACAATTTAGGGGAGGCGTACTGGGGTACGACGGGGTTGAGTGCGGCGGTTGAGGGCCGAGGCAGCAAGCCAGGAGGCCTGAAGGCTCCCGTTCCTGCCGCTTCCTCCACCCCCTTGCGAACACCTGCCCAACCGCAACACACTTAAGACCCATTCCCCCACCAGCCGCCTCCTGCCCACCGCCTGCCTCCCCCTTACCCCCCTCCCCCGGTTGACCTCGGCGCGTCTCGGGCTCGCCGGCCGCTGCCTTATCGTTTCCCGCTATTTAAATTACCCCCCCTCCCCCTCCCACCCCACCCCCCCACCCTCGAAGTGCGTGACCAGGGGTGCGTAGATGGGTAGCTGCGCGTTGTAGTGGCCCGCGTCTATGAAGGCCGCGAACAGGTCGGGGGGGAAGAGGCGCTTGAACATCTGGGGGGGGAGGGGCAACACGTGTGTGTGGGGGGGGAGAACGGTGAGCTGAGCCTGGTTGCGGGGGGCGGGAGGGCAGGCTAACGAGCAGTCCGGCAGCTTCAGCGGTGGGGCACGCACTCATGAGACCTCCCCGCCCCACCCGCCGCGCTGACCCCCTCCGGCCGGGGGTCCATGGGCTGCCCCACCCCGGATGGCACGCGCTCCCTTCCCTCCGCTCCTCTCCCCCTCCCTCTAACGCGCCCTCCCATCCCCCCCTCCCCCCTCCCCCACCTTTCTGTTCCTCTCCACGCTGAACAGGTACCTCAGCGCCCTGAACACGTAGGCCTTGAGCGACAGCACCTCGCGGGCGGCCTTCTCGTTGGAGCGGGGGTCTGGGGGGGTGGAGGAGGGGGGGAGGAGTTGAGGGAGAGGGGGGGGGGAGCGCGTGCCATCCGGCCGGACCATGAGAAGCCCCAACTCTACGTGCCCCTACGCCCTGGCCCGGCCCTCGTCCCCGCCGTCTCCTGTGCACACCCCGGCCCCGACCAACACCTGTCGCCCCCCCCCTTCCACCATCACACCACCACCACCATCACACCACCACCACCCCTTCCCCTCCCTCCCAAACCCCCCCTCCACCCCCCCTTGCACCTCCACCCACCCTCCCCCTTGGCCGGCGAGCACAGCAGCAGCTTCCCCAGCAGCGTCACTCCGTTGCAGGCGCGGATCTGCGCCGCGCACTCGTCGTGCTCGCTCAGGCGGGTGAGGCAGGTGGCGGCCAGCTGCAGCTCCGTGACGCGGGCGGGGGGGAGGGGGGGCAGGGGCGAGGGCGAGGCGGCCAGCTCGCGCACCGCCGCCCCCACGAGGGACAGAAGCACGGGGATGGTGCCCACCTGGGGGGGTGGGGGGGAAGAGGGGAGGGGAGGGGAGGGGTTTTGGCAGGGGGGGCAGGGTTGGGGCGGGCGGGCTGCGTAGTGGGGCGTGTGGGCCGGGAGGCACGTGAAGGGGCCCCAAAGCGAGGCAGTCGGGCGGTACCGTCTTGGCCTGCAGCCCCGCAGGCCGCCCTCGGCCGCCACCACACTGCACTCAGCCAAGCCTGGCTCTCCCCTCGCGCCCCTTTCCCACTCCCTTCGTCCCCGTGTCCACCCCCTTCCTCCCCTGCTCCTCCAGGATGCTCGTATCGGCGAGGCCCGGCGCAGGGTGTACCCCCCTCAGGACTCCTTCTTCTCCCTTTCCCCCTCCCCCTTTCCCCCCCCTTCCATGCCCCCCTCCTCACGTGGTACATCTCCGCCACCGCCCCCGCGTCCGCCGCCACGTAGCACAGCACGCGCAGCAGGCTCTGCGCCAGCTGCCCGTCCACCCCCGGCGCCAGCTGCCCCACCAGCCGCCCCAGGCCGCTCAGCGCCAGCAGCTCAGCCACCACCGCCTCGCGCCGGGCCAGCAGCGCCAGCAGGTCGGCTGGGGGGTGGGTGGGGGGTAGGGGTGGGGGGAGGCGTATGGTGTGTGGGGGGGGAGGGAGCGGTCGGGCGGTCGAGGGCCAGACCTCCCACGCATCTGCACAGCACCCGACCAGCCCTTAACTCCGCCCCTTGGCCCCTCTGCATCCGAGCCCCCCCCCCCCTCTGCCCCACCCACCCTCTACCCCCCCTCCCCCCTCCCACCCCCACCCTCCCCCACCCGCCAGGCGCTTGAAGGGCAGGTCGTACGTGGTGACGATGCGCAGCAGCGTCTCCAGCGCCGCGGGGGCGGTCACGGCCGCGTAGTGCTGGCGGTGCGCCCCGAAGCCGATGAGCGCCACCAGCACCAGGGGCAGCACGGCGGGGTCGGTGGAGTTGAGCAGCTGCAGGAGGGTGAGGTGGGCCTCCTCGGCGGCCAGCGCGGACAGGCCCCACTCGTCGCCTGGGGAGGAGGGGGGAAGGATTGGGGGTTGGGAGTAAGCAGGGAGACGCAGGGGAGGGCGGGAAGTTGTCTTGCCGCGGTCTGAAACATCCCCAGCCCGCTCGTGACTCGGAGAGCTGCGCTGCCCCCCCCCTCCAGCCCTCCCACCCGCCAGGCGTCACCCATACGCCCCCCCCCCACACACACACACAGGCTCATGCGAGCAGCCCTTCACACACCCAGGCCCCTCCATTCCCCACCCGCCAGTCGCTTGATGATGGATGCGCACTCGGTGAGCACCTCTATCTGGAAGGACGTGATGGTGCCGGAGAAGTGCTGCGCGGCCTGCTCGCGGAACAGCAGGGAGATGACCTGGGGGGGGGGGGGCAGGAGGGTGATTTTCTGACAAACAGGGCAGGAGGGGAAGAGGAGGGGTGCCCGAGGTTGGTGACAACGGAGGGGTGCGGGGTCGAAGGGGACGGAATGGAGGGCGGGTTGCAGGGGGGTCTGCCCTCGCCCTGCACTTCGTCTGTCCCCTCCTCCGGCACCTCCTCTGGGCCCCTCGCCCAGCTCCTCAACCCACCCTGCCCATACCCCGCGTCCTGCCCCTGCTCCGCCGCCTGCCCTCCCTACCGCCCCTCCTCCTGCCCCTCCGCCTGGACCCTCTCCCTTCCCTTCCTCCTGCCCATACCTTCCCCCCCTGCCCCTCGCCCCTCAACCCCCCCCCCCCCCTTTCCTCCCCCCCACCTTGACCCCCCCCATCTCCACCAGCCGCTGCCTCAGCGCCGCGTCCCGGCTCAGCAGCCGCGCCGCCTGCAGCACCCGCAGCAGGTGGTCGGGGCGCAGGCAGGAGCGCCAGGGGGACTGGAGCAGGCGGAAGCGGACCTGTGGAAAGGGAGGGGGGGAGCGATGCAGAGGGGGAAAGAGAACGGGGGAGGTGGGAAGGGGTGATGGGCGAAGGGCCGTATTGGGGAGGCGGGAGAGGTAAGGGAAGGAGACGGCAGCCCCACTCCAAGGCCCAAAGGCCTGGGGCGAGTGCAGCCCGGTGCGCACCAGGGCGTCAAAGAGCTCCGAGAAGGCCTTGGCGCTGGCGTTGTTGGCGGACACGAAGTCATACGTGCTGCTGTACTGCACCGCCACATCCTCCAGCAGGCTTGCCTCCTGAGACGCGGTATGGAGGAGTGTGGTGAACGGGACGGTCGGAAGGATGACAGGTGTGTGGGCCGGGAACACCTCCCGAGACCGAGACATGCCGGCACATGCCGACATGCAAGTCATGGGCGAAAGCCACTAAAGCGGTGCAGCGCACCTGCGATGCCTGCTGTGCTGTCTGACCAGTAGGATTCGCCTTCAGCAATGGTATCAACGCTGTGACCGCCTTCGGTGCGGCCATCGCGCCGGTGGAGGCCATACCGACGTTCCGCTATGCCGACGCCTCTGTGGATCTTGCGTGTTCCCAGCGACTGGTGTCGCTCATCGTGCCCAGCTCGGGCAGAGCTAGGGCGTCAAGATGCTGCGGGCCGGGCCCCGCCAGCAAGGCGGGCTTGACGCGCCAACCTATTATCAGTGCGTAAAGGACATAATAGAGCGTAAGCGGTGGCCGTGGGCTCGGGCGGGAGAAGCGTGTATGTGCACAGTAACTGGCTTCGTCTGGTCTCGAGCGTGACAGCTTGAGGTGTGAGCTCTACAGAGCGAGTACTCAGCTGCGTTTGAGTCAAGAAACGGCACGTCGCGAAACGCCTCCGCAGCGGCCGAACCCGGGCTGCCGTTCGGCCCGACCCTTCATGCGCGCAGCTTGCCTCCCGCACCTCCCCTGCGGCAGCATACAAGCAAAGCGCTGTTCAAACAACGCAAACACACGATAGAACTGTACTCCCGCTCCCAAGACGAACTGGAGTGCAACGCGCCGCAAGCTGAAGTGCACATTACGACAAGCTTGTTACCTGCCGCCCGTTAGGCCACACCCGTCACTTCGCACTCTGCTACTGTCTAGGAGGGGCGGGGACAACAAACTAAGCGACCGACCGACCAGGCGGCACGGGCCGCATCCCGCGCCATGAAGCGCAAGTCCCAACAAGGCGGCGGCGAGGCGGAGGCGGAGGGCGAGGATGTGGAGGTGGTGCCGTGCGGCCGGGCGCTGACGGTGGTGTCGGGGTGGCTGGGCATGAGCGCCGCGGAGGCGGAGGCGGAGGCGGGGGCCGCTGCGGCAGCGGAGGAGGCCATGCCGGTCAAGCGTCAGCCGCTGTAAGCCGACAGGAACCCGGCGGGGGGTCGGAGGGTGGGCCCTACCAAGGTGGTTTCAGCTGGATAGCCCAAAGCCGCTGCTGTAAGCTACGGTGCCGCCTTACATGGTGGAGGGCGTACGTGAGAAGGTGCCAGCTGCGAAGGCAAGGAGGCTGCCTTCACTGACAGGCCCCCCACCCACCCCCGCCAGGCTGGGTCTGGGCGCCAAGTACCTGCCGCATCACAAGGTGGGGCCGGGCGCAGCGGGGGGACGGGGAACTGAGGCGGACCGCCAGCGCACCTGCCTTGGCTTACCTGTACATGTGGATTACCGGTAATCGCGTTCTGGTCCCAGCCATGACACTGCAAAGTAGCTGTGCACCCTGCACCGCACCAGCGCCAGCCCCAGTGCCACCCAGCAGAGGCTCTCCCAGGGAGGCATAGGCTCGGAGCACCGAGGTGGACGAACCCACGTGTGCTCTGGCGCCGCCTCGCCCTTGCCCCATACCATCACGCTGCCCGCCCCCCTGCCCCCCTCCCCGCCCCCTCCCCCCCCAGGCCGTGGAGGCGGCCACAGCGCTGGACGCCAAACTGCGCCGGCGCCTGCAGCGGGGCCGCGACGCGCGGCAGGCAGCCGACGAGGATGAGGACGAGGCGGCGGGCCGGGCGGCGGGGCCAGGGCCGGGCTCCAGAGCGGGTGGCGGCCGTGGCGGGGTGAGTTCTGTACCGTTGTGGCGCTGGCTGCCGTAACAGGCCAGTGCATTGTGGATTGCAGGCATGGTGTAGCGGTGCCGTAGCCGACACAGGTCCGAGCTGCCTGTGCAGTCCCTAACGCCGGCCAGGGAGCCCTGGGGCACGCAGGCCCCTGCAAACATGTGCCTGCCACCCAAGCCTGCTGCTTTTCGCTCCACCCCGGCCCCACAGATACCCAAGGCGGGGGGAGGTGCTGCCAAGGGCAGCGCGGGTGCGGATGGGAGTGACAGCGATAGCGATAGCGACGGCGAGCGGAAGGGGGCGACCAAGGCGAAGCGGGCAGGGGCAGGGGCAGGGCAGGCCGCGGGGCCACTCGCAGCGCCCGGAGGCGGCGGGGGAGGCGGGGGGCCCGTTCAGGCCGCGGCGGGCAGCAAGGCAGCCCGCGAGGCGCTGCTGTTTGCGCCCATCGGTGGCGCGGGGGCCAAGGGCAAGAAGTCCAAGAAGCAGAAGGTGCGGCCGGGGTGAGGCACGAGCTGCGCAGAGGCTGTGTGGTGGATGGGCAGCTGGGCGTGGGGGGGGGCGGACGCGCGTGTGACTATCAGGCCGGCTTGCCCTCCTGCAAGTGTAACAATGGCATGCGCATCCCATGGCCGGGTGCGTTGCACGCTCTTGGGCGCCGTTGGCTGCGTGGCCGTGCGTTGGCTGCGTGGCCGTGCGTTAGCTGCGTGGCAGGTCCCAGCTGTCAGCTGTTGAGCGGTAGGCCACCCCATGGGACTGCCGTGGGCGATCTACGGATGGACTGGGATGCGGGAAAGAAAGCACTGCAGACCCGCTGACAAGATGTCCTACTGCCCGGCCATCTGGGTATGTCAGCGTCAGCGGCTAGTCTGGGTCTGGTATGGGCTCCACTTCAAAGGCTGACTAGGGCATGGCGCGGGTTCCAGCGTTTCAGCGTGCGGCGATCAGTACAGCGAGAGTAAGCGGAAGTGTTATTCCAATGTATGTAACTGAGGACGGGCAGGACTGGGTTGGTCGGCACAGGCGCCCATGGCTCCCTTCTCCCCTCCTCCTTCCCACCCCCCTCCTCCCCTTTCGCCCGTACGGTCGCAGCCGCAACACCTCCCCATCCCCGAGGCTCCCCGCGTGGTCTGCAACATGCCTGACAGCGGTCCCGCTTGCCCCGCTGTGACACAAGGTCCTGGGCCCACCCTGACGCAACGATCCACCCTCCACCCACCCGGACCCACCCACCCACCACCCACCCACCCCTTAAAAGAGGATTCAGGCTCATAACGCCCCTTCCACGCTTGCCCCAAGCAGGCGCATTCCCCTCCCCTGAGCATCTTGTTTAGTTGTTGTTAAACGGGCAGGACATCAGCCGTGAACGCCCATACGGGCCGTGGGCCAAAGGGACGTGTGCAGGAACAAATGAAGCTAGGTTGAGTGGGCCCCAAAGCGCCTCTCCCAGATCTCGCGCAAGACACGGGCAAGCTGCCTGGCATTTGGAGGCACTCTGACAGTGCGTCGCTCATCTTTAACTGCAGCCCTTGTACGCTTCTGGCTCACCCGCTTAGCTCTAGGCATGTGCCAGCATTGACACGCAGGGGCGAGCAGCCCAGGAGCAGCCCACCCTAAAGCGCATGAGCAACTGTACGGGAACAAAGATCATGGGGGATGGAATCAGATGTGATGAGATGTGATGAGATACTGTCAGCCGGATTGTACTGCGCTATCACCATCGCCGTCAGCATGTCTTGTTTGGGACCTCTTCCTCCGCCTGTCTTCCCACCAGCCCCAGGCGTGACCAGGCGTGGCATCCGGAACCTCAAGACTCTACGACCCCCGCCAGGCCGCCACGCACCCGCCTTCGGCCTTGAGCGTGCGTTTCGCTGCAGGTGAATCGGATTCATGCGACGGGGCTCAAGTTGCGTGCGCAAGCGCGTGTGTTTGCTGTGACCTTTGTGCGGCAGGGGCTGAAGGGTCTCCAGATTCCCCACCAGTGGGAGGCTTCGGACGGCTTCGGGCGGTTTCGGAGGGCTTCGTTATGCTGCCTGGTAAGGTGACGCCGCATTAGGCTCGCAAGAGCAGGGCTGCGGATGGTTGCCGACCAGTGCAATTGTTGCATTTGCTGGCCTGCTTTTCGCGTAACTCGTCTCCCGTGTCTCCTTTCCCCACCAGTGATACGCCTGGCCTGCAACCCCCCTCCGGCAACCCCCGCAGCCCTGCTCCCCACTCCCCCAGTCCTGCTGGCGGTCAGTGCCGCCAGGCCCCTTGTGGAAGGAGTCAGGGCACATGCTTTGGAAGGCATTCCCCCAGGTGACTCCAGTCCCCGCGTGCCGGTCTTGCCGCTGTGCCTCTGGGGTGGGGGGGTGTTGCGGCTGCGACCGTACGGGCAGGGAGTCATGGGGCCTGTGCCGACCAACCCAGTCCTGCCCGTCCTCAGTTACATACATTGAAATAACACTTCTCGCTTACTCTCGCTGTACTGATCGCCGCACGCTGAAACGCTGGAACCCGCGCCATGCCCTAGTCAGCCTTTGAAGCGGAGCCCATACCAGACCCAGACTAGCTGACGCTTACGCAAATGGCCGAGCAGGAGGAGCTTCGCCGCATTCTGCTGAATAGGCTGGACAATGGGATGCCCCTGGGTCCTCGCGCCGGACCAGCTCGGCCCGGCTCCGCCCCTCCGCAAGCCGAGGTGCTGCCGGGGTCTCCCATGGGGCCACCAGGAGGAGGTTTCAACGTCATCACTGGCGAGCCCCTGCGGACTGGAGCAGCGGCACCGGCACCGGCACAGCCCGCCCCAGCGCAGGCGCAGGAGAGCGAGAGCCTGAACCTTCCCGCGGACGCAGAGGACACGTGAGAATACGCTAAGGCCAACACTTGTTCGCGGTCCGTGCAAACCCACCCGCCATCTCAATGCTCTTCTGTTCCTCGCCGTGCTGTGCAGCCTTCGATCCCAGCCAGAGTATGTCGCGTACTACTACGCGAACGTGCGCAACAACCCCCGCTTGCCCCCGCCGCTGCCTGGGCGCAAGGGCCAATGGGGTGCCTCCGACGAGGTGCGCGTTCAGAATATCAGGTTCTCCCCGCATGGATCAGATCACGCTGCTTAGGCGGTATCTCTCTTGTTCAAGCCGTCGGTCCTGCTCTGTGTCAAAGCATTTCGGTCTGTGCTTCTGCAGTCGAAGTCGGATGTGGACGCCCACGCTCAGGCCACGTTCAACCTGATCTTCGGCTCCAAGGTGCGGCTGCCTGCGTCTGCCGACGCAGCGGAAAAGACTTATCACGGCTACATCCTCTGTCTGGGCCGGTCGCTTGCTCACATGCCCTTCCTGTACGCGCAGGATGGCGCGGAGCCGATTCCTATTCGGGGCCCTAACTTCCTGGGACAGGTGGGTTAAACCCGTTCGCTGCCGTCGCATGTCGCATGTCGAAGCGGTCGCTCCAACACCGCGCCCTGGGGCAAGCGGGCCCTGCCACTTGCTTACAGCGCTTCAGACCGGAGCGCCGACTTGGGGGTCTTAGGAAAAGGGGGCGGCGTTCGTTGTAAGCACCATCACCTGCTGACCTCCTTTGGGTTACCTCTTCCTTATGCAGGACCTGGGGACGCAGCTCAGCACCAGCGTAGGCGGTGGGACGAACGGCCGGTCGGTAGGCTCACGACCAGACACGCTCGCCGCTGCGTGGGCTAACATCGGGGGCAGCGTCAGCACAGGCGGGGGCGTGGTGGGCAACGGTGACCGTGGCACGTCCCAGCTCGACGCGCTGTTGGGCGCGTTCGGCTCGCCGAAGCCCTCTTCGCTCAACCCGCTTCTGACGGCCGAGCTTAAGGCTCAGGCCAGCGGGGCCTCGATCTACTCGGTAAGAGCGGGGGTGCTGTTGCTCCGACTGCCAGCCGCACGGGCAACCGACCCCACAACATTGGCGGCCGTCGGTAGCATCAGCCCCCAGGCTTCTGTTGCCCCTGCCTTCAACCCGTCGCCTCGCCCCCGAGCCCCGCTGTGCCCTGCCCGGCCCCGCCCGACCCCGCCCGGCCCCTGCCCGCCCGCAGGTCCGCAGCGCCGAGGAGCAGGCCTTCCACGAGGCGCTGCTGATGGGCAGCAACCCGCACACGCCCCTGGGCAGCCAGCACGGGGGCGTCAACCCGCTGTTCGGCTCCTTCACCACCGCCGACTCGCCGCGGCCCTCGCTGGACATGGTGGGGCGCTCCATGAGCTCCAACAGCCTCGGCGGCAAGGTGCGCAGCCTGCTTGTGCCACTCCACCCCGCCCCACACCTGCTGGCCCCTTTGTCACTCCGCTAAGCGCTGCCGCTCCACCCCTGGCGCGGGCAGGACCCCAAGGCCCCCGGCCCCACCGGCCGCCTCGCCTCGGTCATTGGCGACAGCCGCGCCACCACGCGCACGCCCTCCAAGCTGCGCATCGGCAGCACCGCCGCGGACTCGGACTCGCAGCAGGCGCAGGCGCTGCTCAACAGCCTGACTGGGGGCGACGCGGCCGCGGCTGCGGCGGTGGCGGCGGCCGCTGCCGACCCGGACAACGCCGCCGCTGCCGCGGCCGCTGCCGCCCAGCTGGCCTCCGCGGCGCAGGTGGTGGAGGCCTTCCAGAACCTGCCTCCGGGTGCGGCCACGGCCTTCGCGGCTGCGCTGGGCGACCAGGCGGGCATGGGCGGCGCGCAGCTGATGAACCCGGACGGTGAGTGGTTGCGCTTGGAGGGTTTCGATTGCAGCAGGGATCAGTAGCTCACCGCGTGCTGGTGGCAGACCACCCTGCGTTGCTTCGAGGAAGCGCTTGCTGTAGTGCACCTCTTGGTGTTCTTCCACCACCGGAAGGTGGCGTGCAACTGCACTCCTGAACAGCGTAAAAGGCCGACTGCTGCTTTGCAATGACACCGACTAGCCCGACTTGGATGTGGCTACCGCTTGCTGACCTGTGGCCTGGCCCCTGTGCGCAGTCCTGCTTGGAGGCGCTGGGACACCGCAGCAGCAGCAAGTGCAGGTGCGCTGTCATGAGGCTTGGCTGAGCCGCTGACTGGGCTTCAAGTTGCCTGGGGTGGTATGGACCCTTACCTCAGCAAAACGCAACCCATCCTAGGCGTCTGCCAACCCGTCCTCTGCCAACGCCACCCTCCCGCCGCCCCCCGCCCCCCGCCCCCACCCCCCAGGCCATGTACATGGCGGCCATGTACCCCATGTACTACGCCCAGCAGCAGGCGGCGGCCGGCATGCAGTCCATCCAGGTGCGTGCGTTTGAGGTGCCGGGCAGGGGGCAGCGAGCAGGCGAGGGTCTTGCGGGCAGCGAAGAGGGCAGCTTTCGCCCATGCTGGTTACCGCGCAGGCCCTGCGTGTTGCTGACTCTCCGCCCCTCCCCGGCCTGCCTCCCTAGCAGGCGATGCAGGCGGCCGCCATGGCCGGCTTCCCGGGCGGCTTCCCGCTGGGCACCATGCCTGGCATGCTGCCGGGCGGCTTCCCGCAGGCCATGATGCCCGGCGCCGCAGCGCTCTTCGGCGCCGCGGGCATGCCCGACATGGCGGCGCTGGCGGCGGCGGGGCTGCGGCAGCAGGGCGGCCCACAGCAGCAGCCCTACGGCGCCTTCCCGCACGGGGGCGGCGGCGGCGCCGGGGGCGGTGGCGGCGGCGGCTCCGAGTACGCGGCCTACTACGCCAAGATGCTGGAGGCGCAGGCGGCGGCCATGGCCATGGCGGGGGGCATGGGCATGACCAAGGAGGCGGAGGCGGCGGCAGCGGCGGCCCTCATGCGTGCGGGCGTGCCTCCGCCGCCGCCCCCGCCCCCGCCCGGCCAGCCCCCGCCGCCGCCCAAGGACAAGCGCTTCCCCGGCGCCGACCTGGGCGGCTACTCGTCCGGCCCCGGCAGCGACAGCGGCATGGGCGCGGACCGCCGCGCGCACCGCACCAACAGCTCCGGCCGCGACTCGGACCGCATGGGCCTGCGGCAGCAGGGCGGCATGGGCATGCCCGGCTCGCCCACGCACGCGGGCTTTGGGGGCGGCGGCATGGGCATGGGGATGGGGATGGGCATGGGCATGGGCGTGCCCGGCAGCCCCGGCATCCACAGCCGCCTGCGCACCGGCTCGGCCTCGCAGCCCAGCGGCTACATGGGCCCGGGCGACGGCATGGGCCCCATGCCCGGCTACCCGCGCGAGGGCCGCGACGCGCGCGGCAACGAGGGCGCGCCGCGGCGCCACAGCGCCCGCCGCGACGGCATGGGCATGGACGGCGGCGGCCCTGACGGCGGCGGTCACATGGGCGGCGGGCACGGCCGCAACCCGCGCAGCAGCGGCGACACGCTGCTGGACGAGTTCAAGGCCAACAAGACCGGCCGCAAGTACGAGCTGCGCGAGATCCTGGGCCACGTTTACGAGTTCAGCCTGGACCAGCACGGCTCGCGCTTCATCCAGCAGAAGCTGGAGGGCGTGATGTGCGAGGACCTGGACGCGGCCTTCACCGAGGTGCTGCCGCGCATCCTGCACCTCATGACCGACGTGTTCGGCAACTACGTGGTGCAAAAGTTCCTGGAGCACGGTGAGCAGCAGCCCTTGGGGGAGGGAGGTGGCGGGATGGGGCGCCTGGGTCCTGCTTGGAGCGGTGAGTAGCTGTGAGTCTCGCTGGCGAGGCTAGCTGGCGGTTTTCCGTACCTGTCAAGCTCGGGCTGGAGTGTGCCGCTCACACTTACGCCACGCCCCTGCCCATCCCCTTCTCCTCGCTCCCTCTCCGCCTCCGCCAGGCACGCCCGAGCACCGCCTGAAGCTGGCCAAGGCGCTGCACGGCCACGTGCTGCAGCTGAGCCTGCAGATGTACGGCTGCCGCGTGGTGCAGAAGGCGCTCGAGGTGCTGCCGGAGGAGCCGCAGGTGGGGCAGTGGCGGGGCAGGGCAGGGCTCAGTGCGGGGCGCTCACGGCTTGGCGGTGTGCAGCCTCGCAGCCCCGAACCACAACAGTGCAGTGCAGCGACCCCAACTCAGCTTGACCCCGCAACCCCTGCCTCCCTCACGCCACCCCTTCCCTCCCTGCCCTCCCCCTCTCCGCCGCAGCTGGAGCTAGTCGCCGAGCTGGACGGCCACATCATGCGCTGCGTGCGGGACCAGAACGGCAACCACGTCATCCAGAAGTGCATTGAGTGCGTGCCCACGCACCGCATCACGCCGCTGCTGGACAACTTCCTGCTTTGCGTGGTGCCGCTGTCCACGCACCCCTTCGGCTGCCGCATCATCCAGCGCATCCTGGAGCACGTGCGCGACCCGCCCCGCCGCGCCGCCGTCATGACCGACATCCTGGGCGCCGCGGTGCAGCTGACTCAGGACCAGTACGGCAATTACGTCATCCAGCACGTGCTGGAGCGCGGCACGGCCGAGGAGCGCTCGTCCATCGCCTCCAGCCTGGCGGGCAGCGTGGTGGCGCTGTCGATGCACAAGTTCGCCAGCAACGTGATTGAGAAGTGCCTCACCTACGGCTCCTCGGCCGACCGCGACCTGCTCATCGGCCGCATGCTCAACGCGCAGGCGGGGACGGGGGGCGAGCTGGGGCAGGGGTAGGGGTGGGGACCGGGGTTCGCCCTGGGCTGGGTAGGGGTCTCGGGCGGAGCGGGCTGCAGCGCCAGGACAGCATTGGCGGAGCTCAATCGCTTGTTATCCGTTGGACGCTGCGCTTGACGCTGCCGGCATCCGCGCCCCTCCACCCCTGGATCGCAGGCTGCGCAGCTGCAGGCGGCGGCGGCTGCCGGCGCCCTGGACAACCAGGAGGAGGTCGAGGTGAGCGGCTGCCTGCGGGGGAACCCAGCCTGCCTAGGCGCCGTGCCCTCAGCCGTGCTCGGTTCCTCACCCCTCCTCCCCTTCCGCCTTCATCCACACCCGACTCATATCTCTCCCCACCCCGCCCCCGCCCCGCCCACTCCCCCAGGACCCGGTCCAGGCCATGATGAAGGACCAGTTCGGCAACTACGTGGTGCAGAAGGTGCTCGAGGTGTGCACCGACGAGCAGCGCGAGGTGATGCTGGCGCGCGTGCGGCAGCAGCTGCACGCGCTCAAGCGCTACACGTACGGCAAGCACATCGTGGCGCGCGTGGAGAAGCTGCTCAGCGCCGGCACGCGCTACCAGGTGGGGCGGGGGCGGGGGCGAGAGAGGTTGCGTGGCGGGGGGCAGAGCGTCCATGTGCACAGGCCCCCTCATCAGTGCTACGGCTGTGGCATAGTCATCATTGTTGCGCAGCTGCCCACGGTCTGTGCCTCAGCCCCTGACCATCCCCACCCTCACCCTTATTATTCAACAGACCCACGCCAAGGGCCGGCTGCTGCCCGACGACGAGGCGCTCGCCGCCGCCGCGGCCGCCGCCGGCCGCCTGAGCAGCTTCACCCTCTCAAGCGCGCCGCTGCTCTCCACCGGAGCCGCCAGCGACGACTCGGGCGCCCCCAACACCTCGGAGCCCGGCGCCGCGCCCTCCAGCAACAGCCCCAGCGGCCCCACCAGCGAGAGCGGCGCCGCCGTGGCTCAGCCCACGGCCCCCGCCACCCCCCCGGTGGCCGGCGGCTCCAACGAGGCCGGCTACAGTGGCCCGGGCCCGGCGGAGGCCTCGGACGGCGGCGCGGGTGCTCCGGCGCCCGAGCGGCCCGGCTCGGGGATGGCGGGAGATGAGCTGCGTGCGGAGGAGGGCGCAGAGCAGGCGACAGCTCCCGCCGCGCAGGCGGCCGCCTGAGGGCAAATGGAGTTTGGTTTTGACCGGGAAAGGGGTTTAAGAAGAGAGGAAGGGAATAGCTGCGACCAACCGACAGGGATCAAGGTTGACGCTTGCGAAGGTCGGCACCCGGAGGGAGGGGGAGAAGCCGGGCATACCTTGTGTGAAGGCCAAAGGCTGGGGCAAGGCAGGCGGCGCTGGTTTTGGCGTACGATTGACGCGCGCTTCAGGGCACATCTATTCATCCGCACGTTTCCCGGTCCTTGCGATGACTGTTGGCTGCGCAGGGCGGGGTAGGAGCGGTCCCGTTGGCGTCCGCAATGGCGTCCGACGGTTCCGGAGCACGGCCCGACTACCAAACGTCAACGGGCGTGCGCGTGACAGGGCTGGCACTGTGCTGGGCAGCGGTGGTCCCCGGGCCCCCTACATTGGCAGGCGAGCGATAGAATGGTGCTTGCTTTTGCGGGGAGATGCGGCTTGGGCCGCTACGCTTTCGTGTATCTATTTACCTTTAGATACCTGTGCTTTGGTGGCAGTAAATGTTCGAGTTCATACACGGTACACTTGTGCTGTGCGGGTTTCCGCGGCACATACATGCGAGGGAGTGCAGACGGTGAAGAGAGGCAGACCGACAAGGGCTGGGCTGCTGTGGGGCGGCCGAGGATCCTCGTGGACGTGTCTCGGACGTGATTTTGGTGTCGCAGGCGCCGGTTTCCCGGGTGGGTTACCGGGTGGGCCGAGACTGGGGCTCTTTAGGACACACTTTTGAAAGGTCTCTGATGCATGTTCCTGGATCTACAGCGGGCCTGCGCTCCGTTTTGCATCCACCGGCACCTGCAGAGCGGCGGCGTTCAGGGAGCTGCAGGCGCAGCGCCCGAGCCTCCCACGTGGAGGCGACACTACAGCCGTGTGTCGGCGACCGCGCGCACAAGGCGCCATGCTCTTAGCGAGTTAATCTCGTTCAACATGCTGCAGCGGAGGGTTGCTCGCTACAACCTGGGCAGAGCGATCGGCGCCCGCCCGGCGATCGTACCGAGGTCAGGACTAGCAATGTGACCACTGCAAGACTCACTTACCTCCGCCACACGCATCTGTGTAGCGTCATAATATAATGGTTACTGCTGCCTAGGCCGTCTCACCTCGGTGGACGGAGGTGATTACCTGCGGAGGCGCTGAGGGGCCACACCACCTTCCGCGCTTTGGTTCAGCGCGCGAACGCGCACCTCCAGGCCGTCTAAGTGCACCAAGCGCAGAGCGTGCATCAAGCCGCGGCAGCTGACGTTTCTTGGCGAGTCGCTGCTGGGGGGCCACAATATCGGATGGCTCCCTGCGACGACGCGTGCGCGACGTCGCCAGGCTCCAGGCAAGCAGGCGACGTATCTCGGAGACCATGCGCTACGTGCGGCGCCCGGCCTCGGCTTGCCCGCTGCCGAGGTTGCGGAAGGTGAGCTCTTGGCGGCGACTCCGGTCGCGACGAAAGGGCCACCGACCCCGCCGGCCCTTGCGCGCGCCAGCGAATTTCTGGGCTGTTGCATTGCTGAGTACATGCAGGTAGCCTTGGTTGCGGTGGATAGTCTATTTCCGAGTTCGCAGGCCAAGGGCTTAGTACAGCGAGAAGACGGTGCGACCAGCCCGCACCCCCTACCCCCCCGCCCCCGCAGGCTGTTGGGCCTCGGCCACGGCCCCGAGCCGGGCACGCGCCTGTGCTGCACCGACGTGCGCCTCATCCGGGAGGCACTGGCGCCCCTGGGAGCTGAGGCGAGCGAGGTGCGGCCAAGCGGCGCTAGGAAACGACGGGCGAAGACGAAACGACGCTTCACCAACCGCCATGCCATCACACGCTGCACAGCCCCCGCCGGGCCGCTAGCTGCACTCCCAGCGGCCGCCACGCATAGCTCAAAAGCACCAACACTGTAACCCTCCCTTGGCTCCACCCAGCTCAGGAAACTCTCCAGCCTAAACACTTAGTCAGTGCCCCGTGCCAGCCCCCGTGCCCCCGCCCTAACCGCCCCACCCCGCCCCGTCCCCTCCACCATCCGCTCACCCCACCCCCCACCCCACCACCCCACAACTCATCCCGATCCCTACGCCTCAGGACCTGGCCATGTTCGCGGGCGGCTGGCTGACGGAGGCCCAGCTGGCTGAGCGCTTCCTGGCCCGCGAGGCCGCCACCCTGGCCGCCATCCACGCAGCGCAGGCCACCGCCGCCGCGCTGCTGGAGGCGGAGGCGGCGCGCGGGCCCGCCCCGGGCCCGGCGGGGCCCAGCTCGGGCCCCGCCAGCTCGGGCCTGCCCTCGCCCCCCGCCCCCCCCGGCCCCCGCGTGGAGCTGGACGCCTCCCTGGTGCCGCTGCTGGGGGGCGTGTGGCTGTGCCAGTCCCTGCGCTACGGGGCGGTGGAGGCGGGCAGCGGGCGGGTGCGGGAGGCCAAGGCCTTCGCAGTGCGGTTCGCCAAGGTGCGGGCCTTGAGGGGCGAGGAAGGGGGCTCTTCCCGGGGACGGGCGGGTATGTACAACCGAGAAGCTTGGAAACGACGCGCTTCCAGTGTGCGCGCCCTTTACCCGCCCTGCCCGCTGTGGTCCCCGTTCCCCCCTAGGTGGCCGACACCGGAGCGGACACGCTGGAGCAGCCACCCTGGGTGAGCAGCACGGGCCAAGAAGAGCCCGGCGGCCCTGCACTCTGCTCATCGGCCATGACCCCCCCCGCCACGCCCACATTCCCACCACACACTCCCTCTCACAACCCCTCCCGCCCTGCCCCCCTCCCCACCCACCCCAGGGCAAGGCCAGCCCCGACGCGCTCCGCCTGTCCGCGGGCCTCCTCCTGGCCCTGGCCGCCGACCTGCACCGCTCCGGCCTGCGCCTGGGGGAGCTGCGCCTGGGCCAGGCGCTGCTTCCTCTGCTGGCCGACCCGCCCCTGGCCGCCTCCGTGCGCGCCTACGGGCTCAGCCTGCAGCCCTCGCGCGCCTTCGAGCAGCCCCTGGCGGCCGCCATCGCGGCGGCGGCGGCGCAGAAGCGGGCGGAGAGGGCGCAGCGCGCGCAGCGCCAGGGACAGGGGCCGCAGGGACAGGGTCAGCAGGGACAGGGGGCCGGCGGGGCCCCGGCGGGTGGTGAGGCGGGTGCGGGTGCGGGCGCGGGCGGGGGCGGCAGCAGCGGGGGCGGGGGCGGGGAGGGCCGGGGCGCGGACCCCATGCAGGTGTGCGAGCCGGCGGCAGGAGGCAGCGCCGGCGGAACAGGACCCTAAATACCGATAGGGGGGATAGCTCCGTACGTAGGGGTAATCATATGCCAGTGCCCGGGCGTTGGCCTGGGTGCGGCTCGCAGGAGGCGTGGTGTGCGGTAGGCGCCTAGGGCGCAGGAAATCTATCCGCCCCCGTGCGTGGCTGGGGCGCGTACCTACAGGCAGGCAGCGGTAAGAGTGGCGGCAAGCGCAAGTGAGACCAGGAGCACAGGACAGGCACGAAACCAATCCTTTTGACGAACTGACTCATTGACTGAAGACCAAGAAACCGATATGCTGCGATATGCGAACCATGGGGCCGGCAGGGTGGTGTGCGGGCGTGCCATTGACACGTGACCCTTGACCTTACTTGTACTTGTTGATTGGTGATAGGTGGTGGGCGACGCTGCGGCCGGTGTGCCGCTTGCTTGGTCGCAGCCTGGTTTAGGCGGGAGGCTGTTTCGCATCGGAGCACTACTACTGCGGCGGTATGGTACAAAGCGCAGAGGAAGCGGTGCACGCCAAAGGTTGGCAGACCTCATGTTGTGGGCAGCGATTGGCGGGGTTTGGCTGGTTTCTGCGGCTGGGCGTGTGGTGCCTGGCCGAGGGGCTTCTTCGTGGGGACCCGAAGACTTGCTCCCATGCATGAAACTAGATTGTATGAAAACGAATGATTCGTACTACTCGTACAGCTCAAGGTATGATGTGCTGAGGATTGGGGGGTTAGAAGCGGCGCTGATCAAGGTTTTGGGCTTGGGGGGGCCGAGTGCCGCAAGCGGCAGCAGGGGGGTCAGGCAAATGCCCTGACTCACGCCACACGCAAGGGCGGTCTGCTGTTCGCTGCGGCTGCTTGTGCGCTATTGCAGGCGGGGCTGTGTGTGTGGGCGAGGTGCACTAGGGAGTGCCGACCGGGCTGGGCTCCCCGCGCCGGAAGCCGGGAGACGCGCGCGGTGTGGATGGTTTCTGAGCTGTGGGGTGCGTGCGTGCGGATGAGGCCTGCCCCTGGCTGGTGGTCAGGGGCGGGGTGGCCTCGAGCGTCCCCGTTCGACTGAACACCGCAGCGGTTGCTGCGGGCCAGTTGGGGAGCTCGGGGGCCGGGATGGCGCTGCGGCTTCCTTAAAGAGGGGGGATGGATTGCTGGCGGTTATGTGTGCGTGTGCCGGCCGTACAGCCGGGCGGTCGACGCGGCAGCCGGTTCTCAGCGTGTGTGTGGGCCGAACTTGGTGCGGGCTTCCTAAAGTTTACAATTGTAGCTCCTGGCTGCGCAGCTGTGTGGCCGGTTGCTTGTTCACGCACCAGAGGGGACGGAGGCAAAATCCCGGGCCCAGAATGGTGGGCGGGAGTGCGTGGGCGGGGCCCGGGCTACTGTACCCCCTGTGTGGGCTGTTGCGCTCCACTTCTTGCTCTACCTTCAGCCGCCTGGTCTGGCCAACGGGGCTCATCACTATAAGGCAGATACCTGCTTCATGTATGTATGCGGGGAGGGGGGAGGGAGTTGTCCGTTATCTGGTCTTCATCAATACCATAAGACGCGCTCACATGCGCTGCTGTGGGGGTTCGTAGGATAGGTGACACTCTGTCTGTAGATGGTAGATGGATGGCGTGTTTGCGGTGTCCATTCTTAGCCTTTGTGGAGCCTTGGTAGATGCCTTGGGTGAGGCGTTATTGGGGTTGGTTACGTACCCTTGTTCTGAGGCGTCGGCTCAAGGACAGTGCCCTCTGTTTCCGTGTGCGGAGCCCCCTTCACAGCTGTAGCGCTGTTGGTAGCAAGCGGGTCAAACAAGGTGGCAAGAGCCCCAGACGCGGGGAGGTAGATAGGCACGTATTATAGATGGCATGGGTTGGGGTGGCTTTATCACGCTTTATCGATAGTACAGTAGATTCTGGGCGCGCGTCGAGCGCTGCCTCATTGCTGCGGGGGATTATGTGGGCTTTCACCCTGCGGGTGTTGCATGGGGGAAGCGGGCGGGGCCGGTGCTGCGTGTGTGTGTGTGGGTGCTTTCGTAGACTGTCTCTGTGTGTGTTGGGTGGGGGGGAACAGGGTGGGTGAAAGGCATGCCAGGGGGACATCCCTCGGGGGCTGCCGCTGGAGGCGTGGCGAGCGGATGGAGTGCTTAGCATGGCTGCTGGGGGCGCCTGCCCTGGTGCTCCCCCGTGCGTGGGCCCGCGGAGCCGGCACGGGGTGGGGGTGGGGGCCGACGGGGGGCGCCCTGGGTCGCAGCCGGATCGAGGTTGGGCGCAGAGAGCGCAGGAGGGGCGGGATGGGGTCGGGTGGTGTGTTGCGGGTGCGAAGGGTCGGGTGGGGTGTGTGGCCTGCAGCGGCTGGTTGCTGGGAGTGCACGGGTCTCCTTGCTTGGTCTTCTTCGATTTTATGTAATAAGGGGTGGGGAGCTCGTTTGGCCCTGCGTGTACCGTATGTAACGCATTACGTGGGCCACGTGCCTGGTGCCATCCAGTCCAGGCGGGCTGCCGGAGGCGGCGGGCGTGTGGGCCCCGGCCCGCTCAGGCCGCAACGCGAGGGTCCCCTCCTTCGTTCCTCACACCGCCGGGACGTCAGCCCCAGCTGCGCCCCGCCAGTCTGCCACGCAGCCCTCCTGCCCCCCCCCCGCGCTGCCTCCCTCCTTTCCCACGCTGTGTTCCTTCAGGAGGGCTCCAGGTGCACAGGGCGACAAGGCAGCGCCAACGCCCGGAAGGTTACACTACATCCGCGTACTGTACATGGGCCTAGCGCACCCCTACCGGCACGCACGGCCTACCGCTGCTGCCCCGCTGCTGCCACCGCTCCCGCTGCCCCCTGGCCCCCCGCTCCTGGGGCCCAGGCACGCAGCTCGCAGGCCGCTGCCGCTGCGGCCCCTCCACCCCAGCCCAGGCCACTTTCCCGCCTTGCTGCACCATAAGAACAGCAGGCGTACGTTTGCATGCGTCATGCATGATGATGTTGCGTACCCTCCCGCACCCTCGCCCCCCGGCCTCCCCGCATCCAGCCTCCAAGCTCCCTCCACACACCCCTACCAGCTCAGCCCCACTCCTGCGTGCTCACGGCCCAGGTCCCGTCCGCCCCCCTCCTCCCCCCCCTTCAGCCTCCCGCTGGCTGCCGGCGAGGGTCGGAGCACGGAGTGAGCCCACGGCCCTCCCCTCCTCCACGGCTGCCTGGCAGGGCTCAACGCCAGTCCAGGGCGGGGGCTGGCCCCGGGCCTCCCTCCGCAGGGGCTGCTCCCAGGGCCCCTCCCCTCCAGAGGGCCCCTCCCCCCCCAGAGGTCTCCTCCGCGGGCGCCGCTCACAGGGGCTTGTCGGCCAGGAAGCGCTGGGGGGGGGGGGGGGGGGGGGGGGGAGGGGCGCAAGGGTGGTGAGCATGGGGCAGGTGCCCGCAAAGACGGGGATGTACATCTTTGTACATCTCTCCTCCCGACATTTCCCCTCCCCGTGTATCCGTACAGCCCCCCATCGCCCCGCACGCGTGGCGCCCTCCCGCTGTTGCCCTGTCCCGCCCCCCTCCCCCTCCCCCTCCCCCGCCCCCTCCCCGCCCCCTCCCCCGCCCCCCCCCCCCCACCTCGAACATGGCCAGGGACTCCCTCGGGTTGGTCTCGGGCACCATGTGACCCGCGCCCTTGACGGTGGCGTACGTGAGGCCGTGGCCGTACTCGACCCGGTAGCCGGCAACCTGGGGGGGGGTCGGGTTGGGATGAAGAGGGGGTAGGGGGGGGGGTAGGTGTCGGTTGGGTGGGGAGGTTGGCGGAGGGGCCGTTGCTTGGATGGGTAAGGGTGGCGAGGGTGTGGGTGGGTGGGAGGATGCGGTGTTGGCACGGAGGCGGAGGCGGAGGTCGGGTGGGGGCGAGGCAAGGTGTCGAGGGTCGGCGAGCGATGACAGAGCGCACGAAGACACACCGCCCCGGCAGGCAGGCGGCCTGCCCATGCCTCCAACCCCCCTTTCCCCCCCCCCACGCACAGGCCTCCCCACCTGCCCGTCCGCCACGAACCAGGGGGCCCATGCGCTCTTGACCGGGTACCCCAGCTCCGAGGTCCATGCCTCGGAGCCGGTGTGGGGCACTGCCATGTCGTGGTCGCCCGAGTAGATGAGGGCGCGCAGGCCTGGGGGGGGAGGGAGGGGGGGCAGAGGGGGGGATACGTTCTCGAGCGGGGAACGATAAGGCGGCAGAGGAGGGGAGGGGCGGGGGAATGGGGGTACGGGCGTATGGGGAGGGGGCGAGGAGTGCGGGATCAGGTCAGCGAGGTCACGGAAGGAAGGTTCAGGGGGCGGAGGGCGGAGGAGAGCGCACCAGGGCCAGGGACGGCAGGGTGGGGCAAGGGAGGCGGCTGAGCGACCACACGCCGCGCCCCTGCCGGCCCCAATGCCGCTCCGTCCCCCCAGCCCCTCGCTCACCGTACGTCTTGGTGTTGCTCACGTGGACGGGGATCATGGATCCGTGCGTACGGGTGTACGAGATCTTGTCGGAGCACAGCCTGTGGGGGGGGGGGTGGAGAGGCAGGGGGGAGCACGTGGGCGGCAGCGACAGGGGCGAGCGGGCGTGGGGTAAGCAGGGGAGTGTGTGGACCGGGGTGGCGGTGATGGCACGGCCCTACGCCCGCGTCGCCCCGCCCAACCGACACCCCCTCCTCCAGCCCTCGCCCCCCCCCCACACACCCCCCAAAAGCTCACGTCCAGGGCCCGATGGCGGACTTGGGCGCTGCGTGGATGGCGTCCCTCACCATGGGGTCGTTCAGCCACAGGTCGGCGGCACTGGGGGGAGGGGGGGGAGGGGGGTAGGCGCGTACGGGGGTTGTTTGAAGCTCAGCGGGCGTGCGTCTGCGGATAGGGGGGTAGGTGTGTGTGGACGGCTGCTCGTGTGAGCCGGGGATACGCGATGCAAAGCATGCAGCCGGTGGGGTGGGGTGGCGGTCCACTCCCCCACAGACTCGAGTTCGAGCGCCGCTGCCCCTGTCGCCGGCCGCCTCCTCCCTGCGCCCCCGCCCCCCCACCTCGAGTCCGTGCAGGGGGGTGTGTGAGTCAGCATGCGGCCCCCCACGCAGGAGGCACCCCTGCGGGGCCGGGGCCGGGGCACACCCGCTCACTCCTTGACATCCCCCACGCAGCCTTTGCGCGTTATCTCGCTCTGCTGCATGAGGAGAGCGGCCCCCTTTCCCCTAAGCCCCACTTTAGACCAACCCACCCCGCAAACCCGCCCCCCTCCCCCTCTCCCTCTCCCCCCCCAGTCTCACGTGGAGTCGGTGCAGGGCGGTGTCAGCCCCAGCAGCCCCAGCCGTCGCCCCACGTGCGCCCAGTTGAGCACCTCCTCCCCCTGACGGGGCACCCCCCCCGCCAGGGGCCAGGACCCCAGCAGCCCCGCCCCCGCCAGCGCCTCAGCGGACAGCAGGGGGGAGCGGGGGGCGGCGGCGGCGGCGGAGGCGGAGGCGGAGGCGGAGGCTTCAGAGGCGGAGGCTTCAGAGGCGGAGGCGTCAGAGGCGGAGGAGGCGGAGGCCAGCAGCGCGCCCCCCTCGCCTCCCAGCACGGGGCCAGAGGCGGAGGAGGCGTGGAGGAGGGCGCGGCGGCCGCGGCGGTGGCGGCGGCCGGGGCCGGAGGCGGAGGAGGCGGAGGGGGGGCCGTCGTGGTAGCAGTCCTGGGGGTGGGGGGGGGTGAGGCGGGGTTGGGCTCGGGGTTCGGGTGGGGAGCGATGGGCATGTGAAGTGGAGGAGGCCGGGGAACAAAGTGGGAATGCCGTAGGCGGCCCATGCACAACCGCCTGTTCCGTCCGCGGGCCGTACGGATGGGCAGCTGCTCCCGGGGTCGGAGAGGACAGCGGAGGTCGAGGCAGGGGCTGAACCGAGCAGCACACAGCCGGTTGTCAAACCGGGGCCCCACACACGCACCGCCCACCTCCAGTGTGTCGTACACGTTGAGGGCGGACAGATCCCGGGCCATGTCCTCCCACAGCTTGCGGCACTCTGGGGGGGGCGGGAGGGGAGGGAGAGGGGGGGGAGAGATGATCAGGGGTGGTGGGGAGTAGGAGATGAGTGGATGCCGTGAGGAGTCGGGCGGCGGCGGCCCGGTGCTCCCCGCTGCCCCCATCGTGCAGCCACCCCCCACCCACCCAGCCCGATCCCCCCTCCCGCCCGGCACAACCCCCTCTCTCCCCCCCCCCCTCCCTGGCTGCCGCCAGACCTTCTCTTCCTCTTCGATTTCCAACGCGTCAAGCGATCACCCCCTCCCTCCCCCTCCCCCTCCCTCCCCTTGCCCCCCCCCCCACCTCCGGTTCCGTTCCAGTACTCCCCCCCGCACGCCCGCTCCAGCGCCCTGAACCCCGCCGCCGGCAGCAGGCTCTTGCCCGCGGCGAAGGGCGGGTGGGCGTTGCCGTCGTAGCGCTCGTCGGTGCAGCCGTTGCCCACCAGGTAGCCCTGGGAAGAGGGGGGGGGGAGGGGGTGGGGGGGGGGGGGGGGGGAAGAGGGGGGCGGCGGTCGGCAGTCGGCAGTAAGGGGTGTGTGCCTGGGGTGTGTGCGGGGGGGGGGGGAGGGGGGGGGGGGAGGGGGGGGGGAGGGGGTAGCGGTAGGGGGGGCGGAGGGTGGCGGTAGGGTGGCGGTGCTTGGGGAGTGTGCTGAGACCACATGCGATGATTGAGTTGCGGGTTTGGTGTTGGGTGTTGCCTGCTAAGGGAGTCCAGGAATGCGAGTGCGCCGCGTTGTGTAGTAGTGGGGTTCGGCGGAGGTGGCTGCGGGCGGCCGGTAGCTCCCCGCGTTTACCCGAGCTGCCCCCCTCCCCCCCCTCCCCCCCTCCCCCCTCCCCCCCCCCCCCCCCCCCCCCCCCTCCCCCCCTCCCCCCTTCCCCCCTCCCCCCTCCCCCCCTCCCCCCCCTACCACGATGTTGATCCTCGGCTCCTCCCCCCGCTCGTTGCCCGACAGCACGTGGGCCACCAGGTTGGGGACGTAGATGCCGGCGTAGGACTCGCCTTGGGGGAGTGGTAGAGGCGGTGGAGGGGGTTAGAGGGGGCCCAGAGGGGAGGGGAGCGAGGGCAGAGGGGTGAGGGGGCGGGAGGGGGACGTGCACCCGTCGCGCGTCCCCACGTCCCGTCGCTGTTGCCCCGAACCTTCCCTCTCTTCACACAGCTCCCTTCCCCTCCCCCTCCTCCCTCCAGACCCCCTCCAACCCCAGCCCCCTCTCCCCCCTCCAAGCCCCCCCCCTACCCGACACGAAGAACTGGTTCCCCCCGTACTGCGGGAAGCGGTCGAACCAGCCCCGCAGGAAGGCGTCCGCGTCCCTCGCCGTGCGCTCGTCGTCCACCGAGTAGTCCGAGGGATGGGCGGAGTAGGACATGCCCACACCTGACAGGGGGGGAGGGGGGGGAGTTGAGGGGGAGGGGGAGGGAGGGGAAGGGTTGGGAGGGCGAGTTGGAAGAGCGGTGGAGACGTGTGGCGCGGGCTGGGCATGGTGCGGCACACTCGCCTCTGCGTGGAGGCCCCACGTGAAGGCCCTTGACCCCCCACCCCCCTCCCCCAACCCCCAACCCCACCCGCGGGGGAGTCCAGGAAGATCATGTTGGCCACCTGGGGGGGGGGGGAGAAGGGGGGGAATATGAGTGGTTGCAAGGGGTAATTGCTGAAGGCGGGAGAAGGGGGGCTATGTGCTGGCCTGGGAACGCCGGTTGTAGGCAGCCCCCCGAGTGACAGGGGTCCCAACCCTCCCCGCCCCCATCCTCGCCCCCTCCCCAACTCCGCCCCATCACCCGCCCCCACCCCACCCCACCCCACTCGCCTTGCTCCATGCGTAGGGGTTGGGCTCCAGGCTGACCCACCGCCCCCGCCCCTCCGCCCCCCCCCGCTGCAGCCGGAACAGGAAGGGCCCCTGCTCAAACACGAAGCCGTCGAAGGAGGAGCAGCCGGGGCCGCCGTTGAGCCACAGAACCTGGGGGGTGGGGCGGGGGGTGGTGTTTGAAGCTGAGAAGCGGGAGAGCGTCTCCCGGGGCGGGGGGTGGGGGGTGGGGGAGGGAAACAGGGGCCGAGGGTGGAGGAAGCGCCTGGGCATGGGGACTCAGGGGCCGATAGGGCACAGGCGCCGCTCTCGCCTCCACCGCCGCCGTGCCCCCCCTCCCTAGCTCTGACACAGTCACCCCAGGAGCCGCCCAAACCGGCACAATCCAACGTCCAGCACATTCCCCCTCCCCACTGTCCCCCACGACAGTCTACTTCCCAGCCCAGCCCATTCCTGCCCCCCCCCCACAAGTCCAAACGGGATGAGCACCCACATACACGGACCACACCCTAGCTCTAGGCCCGCCATTGCCCGCCCTCCTCCCCTCCGCGGCGGCAGCTCCCCCTCAACACCCCCCCCTCACCCCCCCACAGCCCCTGCATTCCCCCCTCACCACGGGGTCGTTGGCGGGGTCCCGCTCGCTCTCCACAAAGTAGTAGAACAGCCGCCGCTCGTGCGCCTCGTCCACAGTTACGTAGCCGCCTTTGGGGGGGCGGGGGAGGGGGCGGGGCAGGCGGGGTGGAGGGGTGAAGGGGGGAGGGATGGGGGAGGCGCGGGAGTGGGTGCGTGTGGTTGAGGCCAGGCGGTGGGAGTTGGGGCCAAGTTGGCGGGAAGTGGGTGAGGCCACGCGCTCTCGCGAGAAGGCAGGCTTCTACGTGCTGCGTGCTGCCGAAGCCCCATCTGAGCAGGTCCCCGGCAGTACGGGGCGCCGAGGCAGCGTTGCAAGCGCGCGGGGCCCCCGACGTTGGCATCCTCCCTCACCGAAGTGCCTGCTCGTAAGCTGATCGTTCTCGTAGCCCGGGACCGTGAGGATGAGGTCCGCGGCAGCCTCAGGAGTCAGATTCTCGTCGTTAGCATGCTTTCTTTTTGCGATAGACCCCCGTCCCGCACCGTCCTGCATGCGCGCTGCCTGGGCGACGCCCAACAGCGCCAAGAGGACAACGGCTGTGCGCATCTTGAACGTTAAGGGGTGCCCGGGTAGGGCGTGGGGTATGCGGTGCTTGCGCAGAGCGCGCGCGACTAAAACACGGCAAACTGCTAGGGCTCCCAATCTGGATGCTGGCCTCCAGGGCCCAGGACAGACACCGTGCTCACAATACGCATATACTGCTTATCGTATCGGAATTGCTCAGGTTGCGCGCGGGACCAAGGCGCAACCCGCAATTCCTAAACGCGCTTGCAGCTGGACGATGCTAGCCGTAGCATGTCTCGCATGTCCACAAGAACGCCACTGACGCGCCCGTAGCTGAATTGACTAGTCAGCGCTCGCTTCGGCCAACTGGGAAGCGGCCATGCAGCCGGAGGGCGGGGCACCGCCCGGCCGGCGCCGAGTTCATCACCGCAAGGCAGCCAGTGATACCTTTGCATGGGCTGCCTCGGCAATCCTTACCGAGCTTCCGGGCGCCCCGCTCCATGGCGCCGATGGCCACCCCGAGCTGTCGGCCTTTGGCGCCAACCGCGCCCAGGACTTCTTCGGCTTACAGGCGCAAGGCGCTGCCGGTATGGGCGGCGCTGGCGCGGGCGGCGAGCTGGGTCCTCCCCCCGGCATCGGCAGCCTTCTCCCCGAGGAGCTGCTCGACTTCCTGCAGGGCGAGGACGAGCTGGACCTAGCTGACGTGGCAGAGGCAGAGGAGGAGGAGGGGGAGGAAGGGAGGGGCACGGGGGGAGAGGGCACGGGCCCGGGGGAGGGGTCGGGGGACGCGGCCATGGAGCTGAGCGACGGCGGCAGTGGGGGGGGCCGGCGGCGGGGCGGCCGGCGACGGGGCAGCGCCTCCGGCGGCGCCACCGATGGCGGACGCAGGGGCGCTACCGGCGCCAAGGGCGGCAGCGGCGGGGGCCGCAGCGGCGGCTCCGGGTCTTCCCGGCACGCCCGCACCGCCAGCGACTCGGCGGTGAGAGGGGGCGGGGGGTGGCAGGGCTGGGGCTGGTTGGGAAGGGAAGGGACACAGAAGGACCGGACGCTGTGTGCCGAAAGCATACCCCTGATCAAAACAGAGCTCCCCGCGTCTCCCCTGCCCTCCCCACCCTCCACCCCACCCCACCCCACCCACCCCCACAGGCCTTCCTTCAGCTCCCGCTGCCGACCTCCTCGGGCGGCGGCGGCGCCCCCGGCCCCGACAAGCCGCTCAGCCAGTTCGCGGGCCAGACCCGCGCCAACGCGCTGGACCCCGCGCAGCTGGACCCCAAGCGCGCGCGCCGCATCATCGCCAACCGCCAGTCCGCGCACCGCTCGCGCATGAAGAAGCTGCAGGTCATACACGAGCTGGAGCAGCAGGTGGGGGGGGGGGGGGGGGGGGGGGGGGGGCGGCGGCAGATCGGATGTTGCGTGTGCAGGGTGTGAAGAGGGCCAGTAGGCAGGGAGGGACCAGGCAGGCTGCAGGGCAGGGGGCGCGGGTTGCGGTGGGGCTGGTGAGAAAGGCTGGCGGCTGTGTGCAAGGCCCTCATCCTGCCCCCCTCTCTCCCTACCCTCATCCTGCCCCTGCCCCCTGCCCCCTGTAGGTGGCCACCTCCCGTGCGGCCGTGGACCAGGCCAAGCAGGCGACGGCGGCGGCGGCGGAGCGGCGGCGGGAGCTGCTGCTGGCGGCGGCGGCGGCGCAGCGGCGGCTGGCGGACCTGCAGCGGGAGGCGGCGGCGGCGGCGGCGGCGCAGCAGGCGGCGGCGGCGGAGCTCGTGTCCATGGGCGTGACGCCCGCCGCCAGCCCGGCGGAGGCGCACGACGGCGCGGCGGCGCCGCTGCCGCAGGGCCGGGGCCAGGGCCCGGCGATGGCCTCGTCCTCAGGGGGAGGGGGTGGGGGAGGGGGTGGGCCAGGGGCAGGGGCAGGCAGCTCCGCCCTGGCAGGCCGGTCCTCACAGGGGGCGCCGGCGGCCGCACCCGCGGGGCCCCTGGGCGGGGGCGCCGGGGGGCCGGTGGAGAGCCCCTTCCTGTTCCGGCAGCCGGCCAGCTTCTCGCACCCGGCCCCCACGCACCCCCCCGGCCTGCCGCCCCGCCTCTCCTCCAACTCCGCCTCGGGCCCCGGCCCCGGCACCGCCTGCAGCGGGCCGCTGCCCCCCGCCCCCGCCTCTGCCCCCGACCTCCAGCACCGCACCTCCCACTCCTTCGCCCACCCCCTCCCCCACCCCCACCCCCACCCCCTGGCCCCGGGACCCAGCCACTCCCGGCAGGCCTCGGCGGGGGGCTCGGGGGGCGGCAGCTTCGGCGGCGCCCCGCCCGACCCCCCCCTGCACCATCAGGCCCAGGCCCAGGCCCAGGCCCACCTCACCTCGCGCTCCAGCGGACACGCCCTCCCCGGCCCGGCCCCGGGGCTGCCCTCGCCGCCCCTCCTCCCGGGCCCCGGGATGCAGCCGCTGCCGCTGCCGCTGCCCCCCATGCAGGGGCAGGGGCAGGGGCCGGGGCAAGGGCAGGGGCAGGGGCTGCCGCTGCCCCAGGCCGGGGGGGTGCTGCCCTCAGCGCCGTCGGCCTCTGCGCCGGCCGGGCTGGGCCTGGGCCTGGGGGCAGGCGTTGGTCCCGGGGTGGGCCTCGAGGCGGGGGCGGGACCCATGAGCCCCACGAGCCCGATGGCCCTGGATGGGCCCGGGCCCGGGCAGGGCCCAGTCCAGGGGCTGGGGCAGGGGCCCGGGGTGGCCGCCAGTCCTGGGCCTCTGGTGGGCCTGGGGGACAGCGGCCTGCTCATGAGCCCCGGTGTGGGCCTGGGCCCGCTTGGGTCCGTTATGGGCAGTGACGAGCTCGGGGGCATGGGGTCGCTGGGGCTGCTGGCGACGGGGGAGGGCGCGGGACTGGGGCCGGAGGGGGAGGCGGATGGGGACCTGGCGGAGCTGTGGATTAAGGCGGAGCCCGCGTGAGGGGGGAGGGGGGGAAGAGAGGAAGCCGGAGGAGGGGGGCTGGAGGGAGAGAGGGAGGGGCGGCAGGTAGGCTGGCGGCCGTTGGAGAAGGGCTCGCAGGTTTGGAGGAGCACGAGCGGTGCAGGCCGGAACTGGTGGGACAGGGTAGAAATCTTGGACTGCAATTACTACTCGGTTGGCAAACATCTGAAGCGCTTTGTGGCGCAGCACTCGCAACGTGGTAACTGTGTGGGGGTGCTGGTGACAATTAGGGAGCGAGGGCGTCCATCCTGGATAGGGCTCTATCGATCCACCCCGCTGGTCCGGACCTTCCCCGTGGGCCGTCTTCAACCCCCCGCATACTGAAGTAGTCTGGGCTCTGGGGCCGCGGATATCGTAGGGAGGGGTCTGAGACATCGACCCCTGCCGAGCCCCCCCAGCTGACTCCAGCCCCTTGCAAGAGCCTTACGGATCACCCCTCGCCAAGGTTCGCAACCCAATGACCAAGTACAGGTGGCACACGCAACATCGTAACACGGTAACATCCCAGTCTCGGGAGTCGCTGCGGCCTCCCGCTCCACGAACCTTGCCTGTGCGTGAAGCCCCCTGCCCTCTCAACGCGTTCCGCGCTTTCAGCCCCCAGCCTACGTACAAAGCCCCTGGCCCGGCAAGCCCCCTTGATGCCCGTCGCCCTACGCCGTAGAGCCCCAGCGGTGCTCCGTCCCAGCCCATTGCTCGTCAAGACCACAGCCCTGCACACAAACGCCCTTGCCCGTGACTCCCCCACAGTATTCGTTTCTATCTTCCGTGGAGAGGAGTTCTGACACCATCCCCACCATGGCCTCCATCCCTGTTCCCATGCCTCTGCGCCGCCCGTCCCTCCACAAATGAAAGGCCAAAACCACACCGCCGCCCGGGGCAACCTCCCAAGCTCCTGCTGAGGGGCCCATATACAATGCAGGCTGCTGCGGGGCTGCCACCTAACCACGCAACAGCCCATCCCGCCTCCATATGGCCTGGAATCCCGCCCGTGTGCTCCATCCCGAGCAGATGCCGATTCAAAAAGCCACCACGCACCGCAAAGCCCTGAGCCGAGGGTGCAGCAGGAACACACAACAGGACCCGCTGCAGCAGGGCGCAAGGCCCTTGCATACCCGTGCATGCCCGCCTACATACACTTCAATGCCGCGGCACCGACCACCTTTCGGCCCCGCACCGTCCGCCGAACCAATGCAGTGCGCTGAGGGCCTTGGTCCTCGGACCCAGACTCTGACGCCGTGTGACCCCCATCGAGCGCAACAAGCCAGCAACCCGCTGCAAGAGATTCATTCCGCAACCGCATGCGCTGCTGGGCCCTGGTGCCACCGGGGGCCCTCACATGATGCTGCGCTGGCGCGTCAGCGCGGCATGCGTCAGCATGTCGCCGGTCTTGGAAGCGCTCTCATAGCGTCATAGGGACCACTGTTGCCCTGTTCAGAGGCACAAGGAAGAAGTGGGGGGGGGTGCAGGCTGCGTGAAGCGATTGCCAAATCACACGTGCGGTGTCGTTCCTGCTGAATCAGTGAGCTGCCGAAAGGCCGCAGCTGCACTGCCCCAGCATGCATGCCGCTGTCGTGCACCCCCACCAGCCATGCACGCCCTCACCGGCGGAGGCCAGGGGCAGCGCGCTAGCCGCAGCCACTCCAGCGCCGCCTCGCAGCCACCCGTCGCCGCGTGGCTCCACACCCGGGGCTCCCAGGCGGCCCCCAGGCTCCTGAGCAGCTCCAGCAGCGCCACGCTGCCCGTCTCAGCGACGGCGCCGATGCTCCTCATGTCCGTCCCGCTCGGCAGCGCCTGCGCGCTGAACGTCTCCAGCACCCAGGCCGCCGTTGCGATGGCGCCGCAGTCACAGGCGCGTGACAGAAAGAGCTGGGGGTTGCCCCGGCAGCCCGCCTCGCACAGCACCTGCGCTTGGGGCGGGGGTATGCGGAATGCATGCCAGGGCATACCAGGGCAGGGTTGACGGCAGGAGCCTCCCTCCAAGAACTGAAGACTGACACCTAGAGACCCGCAAGCAGGCATGCATTTGGCACATTAGGCACATTAGGCGTGTTAACGCAGGCGGCCGCACCCCCACCTGCAGGGCCTCCAGGTGGCCATGCTCGGCGGCGAGGTACGCCGCATACGAAGGAGCCGCCTTGGCGCCCGCCGCCAGCAGCCACCTGATCGCCTCCAAGCTGCCGCTGGCGCCCGCCGCCCCGAGAACGCGTGGGGCGCGCACGTCGAAGCCCGGCCGGGCCCCGAGCCAGGCCAGGCGGGCCACTGGGTCGGGGGCCCAGCAGGCGGCCCTGCAGGCCTCCTCGCAGGGCGGGCAGCCCTCCATCAGCAGCCAGTCCAGCTTGGCGGCCCAGTCGGGCGTGCGGCTGCGGGCGGCGGAGGCCAGGGCCTCCTTCTGGGCTTCCTTCCCCAGCCCCGCACCGCCGTGCTGCGCCCACAGGACTTCGAGGGTCGCCAGGTCGCAGCCCTCCGCCGCGGAAGGGAGGAGGGCGGCCCAAGAGCTAGCCCCAGCAGCGCCCTCCGGCCGCCCCGCAAACAGCTGGTTGGCCAGCTCGAGGTGCCCCCCGCGGGCAGCGGCCTTCGCCGCATCGTCAGTAAACCGCGCCCCAGCTTGGAGCAACCAACCGCACACGTCCCCATGGCCGCCGCCGGCGGCGCTGCAGAGGGGCCCATCGCCCCCCACTGGGCACCCCCGTTCCGCCAGGTATTTGCAGATGTGCAGTTGGCCCGTGGCAGCCGCGGACGCCATGACGTCCCCGCTAAGCTGCAGCGGCCAAGGCCACCTCGAGACTGGGCCGGTGTCCTCGGGCCGACAGTTCCTCAGCACCAGACCCGAAACCCCAACCGCCACCTCCAGGTTCGGAAGGTCGCCAGTGGCCGCGGTCAAGCACAGCAGATTCAGGCGCTGCCTCCGGGTGAGGCTCCGGCAGGCTTGCGGTGCCGACCAGTGCTGGCTGAAGGCCCAAATGGGGATGGGCTGGGACAGGTGAATGACCGTCTGCGACCGGAACTGCTGAGCCGTGGCCTTGTTGACCAGCTTCAAACCGAGCACCACGTCGTTGGGCGGCAAGAAGTCCGCGATGCGTTCGCGCAGGTCAGATACCTGGAAGACGTCGTCCCGAGCTTGCATTCTTTAGCTGCTCCTGGACGCCGAAGCGATTCAACGCTTCTCGCGTGAGCCCTGTAAACCGCCACGAGCCAGGTGCAAGTGAGTGAACTGGTCGAGTTGAGTCGAGACCGGTGCGGTGCCGTGCGGTGCTGCAGTGTGTTGGCACGCGAAGCAGTATGCAGCTAATGACAAAAAGCCAGTAGCCATTGTCACCTCCGTCAGCTGGCGGTTGCAACATGGGAGGACGCGGCTGCTCCAGGGGTGAGGCGTTGGGCCTGGGTGGGCCTCGAGGCGGGGGGCATGGGGGGGAGGACCCTGGAAGACCGCAGCGCAGCGCTGGGTAAACGCCGCCTTGGGCAGCCGAGGGCAGTGAGGGTCTGCACGAGGGCAGGAGCACGCAATTGCACTCATCTGCAGGGCCGGGGTTGCGGCCCACGAGCCCCTCCAGGCCCCTCCAGGCGTCCAAGGCCACCCGGCCCCTGCAGGCGGCGTTCACCCAGCGCAGTTGCCTGGCCCCACCTCTTCACTCTTTCGAGTGCTCAAACGTGCCGCACTCTTTCTCTTCCTAGCCCGGCCTCCTGACGCCCTGAGCCCCAGCCCTACGCCCGTGGGCTCCGCAGCCTGCGAAACCCTTGTGACGCCCCCACTACTACGCCAAGGGGGGATCGCAACACTGCTTGGCCTCCCTCATGCCTCCCATCCCCCGGGGCCCCCGCCCTACGCCTCTGGGCCACACGGCCTGCGACCCCCTTGTCGTGTCCCTGCAGCATGCCGCCCCCTCACGCACGCCGACGCTGGCTGAACGCCTTGGTTCCACTCCCCAGCACTGCGGCGGCGTCCACCGGCCCCACACCCCCAGCGCCGCACGCCACCCCTCCACCGCCCTCCTGGGCCCCGCCCATGCCCCCTGTCGGTGCGGCCCTCCCCGACTGTGCCGAGTGCCCCTGCTGTGCAGCACCACCACCCGCACCCGCACCGACGCTCTTGCCGGCACCAGCCGCAGCCTTGGGGTCGAGGCGGCCCTCCGACTTGTGCCGCTTTGGCGCCGCCCGGGAAGTCTCCCGGACGACTTTGGCCGGGCGCTGCTCCGATGTGGCGGGGTCCAGGGGGCGCTTGGCGACACGGCCGCGGGCGCTCACGAGGGGGAGCGGGGCGTGGGCGGGCGGCGGAGGCGCAGGCGACCGGGGCCGTGGGGCGGCCAGCACCCGTCCTTCGCCACCGCCCTTCTCGGTCCTGGCCTGGGCGGCAGCCTTGCTCCGCCCAGCTCGGACCCCAGGCGGCGGGGCCGTCGCTGCGCCTGGACCTGGTTCGAGTTGGGGGTGCACCCGGCGGCCGCCGTGGTGCGGGAGGAAAGGGCTAGCTCCGACCGACTCCTCATCGCCGTCACCAGCACCGCTGTCTGCGCCGCCATCTCCGGCCACCAGACCGGTGCCCTCCTCCCCGTCCCCGCCACGGCTGCTCGGGTGCCGCTGCCGCTCCGCCGCCGCCGCCGGCTGCAGCTGCGCATCCGCCAGGGCCCCACCGCAGGAGGGCCGCCGGGACGCCAGGGACTGGCCCCCGCCCCCGCCCCCGCCCCTGCCCCCGCCTCCACCGCAGCTGCTCTGGAGGCCCCCACCCAGGCCGCTCAGAGGAGCCGCCCCCATGACGCGCTCGAGCCGGCGCAGCAGCGGCGGCGGCGCAGGCGCCGCCAGCGGCAGCCGCGCCCCCTTCCCGCTGCCGCCGGCCTCCGCTGCAGCCGCCCCGCCTGCCCCCGTCCCTGCCGCCGCGGCCACCGCCGGCATCCACCGCAGGATGGTGCACCGGGCCGCCAGCGCCGCCAGAGCAGGGTCCGGCAGGGCCGGCTCTGGCCCCGACGGCCCTGCTCTGCCGCCTGCCGCTGCCGCTGCGGCTGCGGCTCCCAGGGCCAATGGCTGCAGGGGCTGCAGCGGGGCGGCACCCGAGGGCGCTGGGAAGTCGGCGGGCGGGATGACCAGCAGGCAGCAGCCCGCGTGGCCCCCCTCGCAGCTCCTGCCCCCGCCGCGCGCTGCCAGCACGGCCGCTCCCCGGTGCAGCCTGAAGCCCCCTCCCGCCGCCAGCGCCGCTGCCACCAGGGCGGCCGGGGGCGCGCTGGCGCACTGCGGACCGGGACCCGCCCCAGGGCCTCCAGCGCTGGCCCCATGTGGGTCGGGTGGCGCCGGCGGTGTGGTACGGCAGAAGGTCTGGGTGCTGGACGGCAGGATCAGAGTGCCGTGCAGGGAGGTGTCCACCAGGCACACGCAGTCTTCCTCGTGCTGTGGAGGGTTCAGAGGGAGAGGGCATGGGGGCGAGGGTTTGCAGGCGTGCTGGACGAGGGGGGAACCGCTGACCCACATCAGGGGCGCCACCCACACAGCCTGCCGCAGCTCAGGACGCCGGGCTTATGTGCCCATGCGCTCTCCCGGCGCTGTCCAACCTTCACATCAGCCGGCGAGAGTCCCTGCATCCCTGACACCCGCAACCTCCCAACCCCTCACCCTCCTGCTCCACACGCCACGGCTTCCAGGCAACCCTTACTCCCCCTTTTACCCCCCTCCCCCCGCCCCCCTCTGCTCACCGCCAGCGCAAAGTGGCGCCTCGAGCAGGCCGGCCCCCCCAGCTCCATGCGGCACAGCGGGTCGCGACCCGCCAGCACGCAGCCGTCGCGCCACAGCAGCGTGGAGCGCAGCCCGGCAGCTGTGGTGGCTGTAGCACCACTGCTCCTGCTGTTCGGGAGCGCTGAGGCAGCGGGAGGCCCTGCGCGGTCGCACAGGCTTGGGAGTTTTGGCGGGAACAGAGGCCGAGCCAACAGAGTCGAACGGAGGCTGCTGCGAGGCTCACCTGCTGCTGTTACCGGTGTGCTGCCGCTGCTCCCTGCGTCCTGGAGCAGCGTCACCTTGCCCAGCGCTGCACCAGCGCCGCGGACGGCCATACGGAAAGCGGGGCGCAGCGAACGCCGAAGCCCAGCAGACGACAGTAGCTCAGCTGTATCCAAGACACAAGAATTGCGTTGATAAGTTACACAGCTCACGGCAGCGGACTGGAGAGAGAAAGCCTGATAGCTCGGCTGGCTCTTCCCACCTGAGCCCCGCCCTCCGGCCCACGTCTCATCCGCCTCTGCCCATCTGCCTCTCTTCACCCATCGCACCCATCTGCCTCCCAGTGCCTCCTGTCTTCACCTGCCTAAACTCGCCTCATCCTCACAGCCCCCTCTGCAGTCACCTGCAGCCTGCAACGCCCCGCCCCACACCACCACGAATCCAAAACTGCTCCTGCCATCCCCAGTGCTCGCCTCCCACATCCTGACTCTACCTCTGCCTTCCCCCCGCCCCCCACCCCATCTGCTGCCTCTTCCCTCCCCATCTCACCACCTCCCCCTCCCCCTCCCCCCTCACAGCAGCTTGAGGTGCCCCGTCACGCCGTCCAGCTGGCTCTTGGGCGCCGGCCCAATGGCCAGCACCGTCTGGCTGCCCGCCGCGATCTGCGTGCGGCCTGCGTCGTGCACGATGTAGGTGGGCAGCCCCAGGGAGGTGGCCTTGGCCTGCAGCAGGGCCATCTCCTGCTCGTCGCCCACCTGGGGGTGGCGGTTGGGGAGTGGTGGGTGGGGGTTGGGGGTTGGGAGTTAGGGGTTTGGGGGGTGGGGTGCGAGGGGTGCGGGGCACAGCGGAGAGGTTGGGGCGGGGTTGACCCACGAAAGCCCGGCAGGACGGCGGCTAGCCCCTCCCAGACCCATGCGTACGGTACCTTGAGCGCGATCTTGGGCTGGCCGTACATCTCCCACTGCCGGATCTCTACGCTGTGGGAGTTGTAGTGCGCCCAGAGCACCCCCACGGCGGCGTGGGCGCACTGGGCGCCCACCTGTGGAGGGGGGCAGAGGGAATACATGGCGGGCAGGTGAGGAGCAAGGTGGGGCCGCACTCAGCCATGAGAGCTTGACCCAGAGGCTCCTGGGCATGCGGTGCAACCAGTACCGAACCCGCGATTGCATCGCTGCCCTCGCCCTTACACATGCCGTTCGCTGGTCGCTGGCCCCTGCCCCGCCTGGTGCGGTTGCCCTGCCCCCCGCGCCGTCGCTGCATACGCCCCACGTTCCCATCTGCAGGCACCCACCTTCCCTGTCCCCATCTTGAGGGACATGTTGACGCACAGCACCATCTTGAGCTCCTCCTTGGGACGGGGCACGGGGGCGCTGGAGCCCACCGCCGCAGCGGCGCCCGCGCGCCGCGCCGTCGCCTTGGCCTTCTTGCCGCCGCTGCCGCCACCGGACCCGCCGTCTGACTTGCCGGACTTGGCGGCGGCGTCCCGCACCAGCCACCCGATGGCCACGCCGCCCGCGACCTTGAGCAGCGAGTCCAGCAGCACGATGGCGAGCGCGGGCATGGTGTCGACCGGCACGCCGGCGACCGCCGAAGCGGCGACCCGGCGGGTAGGAGCTGTAAGGTGCCGCCTAGGCTGAGGCGGAAGCCGCACAGGCGCGGGGGCGACGGGCACGCCGCGAGGGGCGGAGATGGCGCCGGCGAGCCGCAGTATCTTGGGCTGGAGTCGGCGAGTAAGCTAAATGTGATCGATGTAGATAGGGATAAGCGACAGTGAATGATCTGAGCGCGGAGGAGCACCTGCGCAAGCCGCGCCAATCGGGCCTTCATGCACGCCGCTGGCTCCCTCTGTCGTCGTGCGCGTTGCATTTCGGTAGGCGACTGGAAGAGCTTATAACGACCCAGCTTATATTGCTACGGCGGCCCGCACAGTTTAGGCCTCAAACTAGGCGTTCAGCGCTAGAAATGCAGGCCCTGGCGCTCTGCGCCGGCCAGGCCACGGTTCTGAGACCTATAGGCTGTACTCAAGCGTCTCAGGCTTCCACGTCGCCGCGCTGCGCCAAGTCGGCCCGGCCGACGGCGACCGCTGGGCTGCTCTGCGGCCGTCCTCGCTCGCAGCTCCGCGGAGCCACCCTTCCCCAACTCGTCATCGCTGTACCTCGCCGCTGCGCTGCCTCAGCGGCTGCGGGCTCGCAGTTGACGCCGCTCGCGGACGATGACCTCGACTATGGCATGGACCCCATGGACGACACCGACGTCGGGGCTGAGGCTGACGTCGAGCCTGGCCTCGTGGACGAGATGGGCGGCCGCAGCTACCTGGAGCTAACGGACATGAACGATGAGTCCCTGCAGGTGGGCGCCTCGAGGGGGGGGGGGCGGCAGTGGCGGGGAGCTGGAAGCGGCAGGAGTGGGTCTGGGGAGCTCGACAACGGCCCGTGACCCGGCTGTGTGCTGGGGGCACCCTGCGGCTCCCCACCTGTTCCAAACGATTGTAACCCCTGCCCTGGACTCCGACGTCCCCCCTGTTCAGGTCCGCATGGTGCAGTGGTACCCCGGCCACATCGCCCGCGCGGAGAGGCAGCTCAAGGTGTGGGCCTCGTGGGAGGGGAGGGAGGTGGAGAGGGACCACGCTAGGGGGAAGAGGGGGGCACAGCCATGCGGCTGCTCTTGCCACACCAGCGCCTCGCCAAGGCCTTCCCTCCACATTTCTCCTCCCTCCCCTCCCCCTTCCAATCTCCACCCCCCAACAGGCGCAACTGGGTATGGTTGATGTGGTGATCGAGGTGCGGGACGCACGCATCCCCGTGTCCACGGCACACCCGCAGGTGGGTGGGGGGGTGGGGGGAGGGGGTTGGGTTCGGGCTAAGGGATTGGAAGGGGGGGCGAGGCAAAGGAGGGGAGGGAAGAGGCTTGGGGCATGCTGTCAGGAGGTGTGGCGCCTGGGGGATTGTTGAGTGTAGGGTATCGGGTCGTGAAGGAAGGGTCCGCTAACTCCACGTGCTCCCCCCTGCCCTCTTCCGCACCCTCCCTCCCCCCGCTATCCCCATCCCTGCCCCCTCGCTCCCTCTTCCCCTCCCCCTCTCATACCCCAGGTCCCCCTCTGGGTGGGCACCAAGCCCCGCCTGCTGGTGGTCAACCGCGCGGACGAGGTGGCCCCGGGGGACGTGGCGGCGTGGCGGCGGGCGTACCGGGAGGGGGGCGTGCAGGCCTTCTGGACGGACGGCCGCGCGGGGGAGGGCGTGGCGGGGGTCAAGAAGGCCCTGCTCAAGGTGGGGGGGAGGGGGGGGCAGGGAGGAGGGGGGGAGGGGGGAGGGCTCTGTGGAGGGCCCACAGGTGCACGCAGGAGGGCGGCATTGGGGAAGGGGAAGGGGCCGCGAGTGCGGGGGTGCAGGCACGGGAGTCCCGGCCCTTCTCTGGCGCCGGGAGGGAGCACCTGGTGGGGGTGTGGATGGGGGGGCTCCACCGCCGCTCCGTCCCCTCCCCTGCCTCCACCCCCTGCAGGTGTCTGTGACGCTCAATGAGAAGCGAGCCCGGCGGGGGCTGCAGCCGAGGGCGGTGCGGGCGGTGGTCATCGGATTCCCCAACATAGGTGGGGGCTGGAGTACAGTCGGGACGGGGATGAGCAGGGTTGGGAGGTTGCCTGAAGGGGCGGGGGCGGGGGTATGGGGGAGAGTCGGGGCCGGGCCCGTCCACAAGGGCGCGGTCGGTTGCTCGAGGAGGGGGCTGCTTGGGCCGTGGAGCTGCGCCGCGTGGCTCTGGCCCTGCGCCTTGCCTCGCCCGCTGCCTGGGCACGCCCTGAGGCCGCCCTCCCTCCCTCAATTCAACCCCCAAACGCCCCCCTCCCCTCCCACTCCCTCCCCCCCCCAAAGGCAAGTCCGCGCTCATCAACCGGCTGCTGGGCCGCCGCGCGGTGGCCTCTGCGCCCAAGCCGGGGGTGACCCGCTCGCTGCGCTGGGTGCGGCTGGGCGGGGAGCTGGACCTGCTGGACGCACCCGGGGTCATCCCAGCAGCCTTCAGGGACCAGGTGGGGGGGGGAGGCGGTGGGGGGGGTGGGGGAAAGGGAGGTTGGGGTTGGGAGGGAGGATGGCGGGACCCAACTCTCAGCAGCCGCTATGCTCTCCTCAACCCGCCTGCCCCAAACCCTCAACTCGCCCCCCCCCCATTCAACCTCCCCTTCAAACCCCCTCCCCCTTCCCCCCCCCCAGCTGGCCGCCCAGCGCCTGGCCATGTGCAACGACATCGGCGAGGCCGCCTACCTCCCCAGCGCGGTGGGGGCGGCGCTGGTGGCGCGGATCAAGCAGCTGGCGGCGCGGGAGGCGGCGGAGGCGGAGGCAGAGGCGGCGGAGGCGGCAGCGCAGGCGGCGGAGGCGCGGCAGGCGGCGGCGGAGGCGGGGCAGCAGCCGGGCGACGAGCCGGGGCCGGCGCCGGGGCCGGCGGAGGCATCCGGGCGCAGCAAGCGGGGCGGCGGCGGCGGCGGAGGCGGCAGTAACAGGCGGGGCAGGGGCGGGCAGCGGGGCGGCGGCGGCTCTCGCTCGGGCGCCCCCACGGGCACCGCCCCCGCCGGCGGGGGGCGGGTGATGGCGGGGGTGGTGGCTGCCATGGAGAAGCGGTACGGACTCAACCCGCTGGTGAGGGGGGGAGGGGGGGGGGTGGAGAAGGCAGGGGAGAGTGCATGAAGGCAGGGGGGGTGCTTTCGGTGCTGAGGGTGGAGCAACGGAGCAGGAGGCTGCATCACTTGCAGCACGGGGGTGGAGGCTGGGGCCCAGGGGGGGCAGGCGAGGGCCTCTGGGGTCACGGGCGCGAAGGAGGAGGAGGCTGCATTGGTTACACCGCTGGGGTGGAGGGGTGGAGGTCGCGAACGGGACCCGCGTGCACGCCCCCGCACGCCGTCACGTCTCAAAACACACACGTTTCCCCCCCCCCCCCTCCCCCCCCCGCCCCAGGCCGGCGGCACCGCCGAGGACTACGTGGTGGCGCTGGCGGATGCGCGGTACGGGGGCGACCCCGAGCGCGCGGGGCAGCGGCTGCTGAGCGACTTCCGCTCGGGGGTGCTGGGGCGGTTCGCGCTGGAGCGGCCGGGGGACGCGGTGGGGGCGGCGCGGCGCGCGGCGGGGCTGGCGGTGAGCAGGGGCTGGGGGGGAGGGGGGGCTGGAGGGGAGGGGGGGCTGGGGGGGAGGGGGGCTGGAGGGGAGGGGGAAAAGGGAGGGAGCTGAGTAGGGGTATGAGGGGACCGTGCGTGGTCTTGGGAAGGGAGAGCGGCGGGTGAGAGTCTGGGGTTTGAGGGGCGGGGGCATGGGGCGGGGAAGCAGCGGACGCCTTGGCAGCGCTGATGCGGGTCGCTAACCTCTTCCCTCCGCCCCCCTCGACCCCCTTCCCTCCCCTTCCCCTCGTGTGTGTCTGTCCGCAGGCCGCCGCGGAGAAGCGCGAGCGCGGGCGGCAGTCGGCGGAGGAGCACGCGGGCAGCGGCGGGGGGGGCTACGGGGCGCCAGCGGGGGGGTACTACGGGGGGGCGGGGTCGGGGGCGGAGGGCAGCGCGGCGAGCGGGGAGGAGTCGGGGTGGGCGGGCGGCGTGGGGTGGAGCACGGGCCGGGGGGCCGCGGAGGCGGGCGGCGCGGAGGCGGGGTTCGAGGTCAACAGCCGCTGGGTGGAGGAGGCGGAGGCGGCGGCCCGGGCCGCGGAGGCGGAGGCGGAGCGGGGGCGGGCCCAGGCGGGCCCCGCGGGGCCATGAGCGGGGCGGGCATCCAGAAGCGGGGCGAGTGGATGAGAGGTGTGGGTGGTGGGCTGTGGGTGGTGCAGCTGGGCCGGGGTACCTGGCGATGGCTCCCTTGATCGGAGCAGGGGGTAGCATGAAGAGTAACGGAGTAACTGGAGTGCCATCCTGTGATCAGCGTCCCGGAGTGCCCTGATTGCTTAGAAGCTTTCGATGTGGCTTCTTCAGGTGTTGGAGCGGTAACCTGTGATCAGGTGGCAGGAGCCCCTGCCCAATCGCTTCTGCAGTAACAATAGCAAGGGCCCGCGAGCAACCCGTGAGCTACACGCGTGAACAGATCGCTTCCCTCCTTTGTCCGCTCAACATCGGATCGCCACCTCGCAGCCACCGCACCCCACTGCCGTCTCCGCCGCCTCGCCTGAGGGCGCTGCAGCCTCGCCTGCCCCCTCCCCTGACCCCACCCCTGCCACGGCTGCCACGCGCACGCGGGGGGCCCCGCAGTTCGGGGCTGGGGGAGCTGCGGCGCGGCCGCCTGCTGGACCCCGCCACGGGCCTCCTGCTGGGGCTGGCCGGGCTTGGGTCGCAGCTGTTCTGGTCCGAGCCCTCCAGATACAGATACAGTTACATACGCGATGACCCAACCCGCACGCTCCGCTACTCCGCTAGGGCCATAGTTGAGGCTCCCACCTGGCGCTGTGCCGCCTGCTGGACGAGGGCGCTTTCGCGGGCATGTGCCGGCGGCTGCGGGGCGAGGAGCTCAAGCAGCAGGCGCCAGGCGGTCACCGTACGTGCACACGTGTTCCTGCGGTACGCACGCACGTGCTGGGGCGCCGGCTGCGTGCCCTGGGGTCTGATGCACAGTGCACGTGAGTTGGACGGGGGGTGCTACCAGGTTGCCTCGTTGACTCTGCCCCACCCTGCCTACCCGCCGCTCGGTGTCCCGCTTCTCTCCCTGCGTGCCCCCCGCTGCCCCGCAGGCAGGCGCTGCCCCCCGGTCTGGCCGCCCAGGTGGTGGCCCTGCCGCTGGTGGCCCCTGCCGCCGCTGGCTTGGTGCGTGCGCCCTACCTGTTACGTGGCGTGGGGCTTCCAGGCTAGCCGTAGTATGGATCTTATCTCAATACGCCCCTCACCCCTCGCCCCTCCCCTCGCCCCTCGCCCTGCAACTGCAACCGCGAGGCGCTGTCGGGGGCGGTGGCCTGCCTGGCTGGGCTGGTGTGGGGGGCGCGGCGGGGGGGCGCTGCGGCGGCCGGGCCCCTGTCGCCCCACTCCGAGGCCACCCTGCCCCTCAGCGGCCTGGCCCTGGCCCTGGAGCCGTCCGCCGATGCTAGCAGCGCTGCGTTCGGCGCCAGTCCCGGTGCCGGTGCCGCGGAGGGCGGCGGCGGCCTGCTGTGCGGGGTGCTGGGACGCATGCGGCGGCCGCTGCTGGCGTGCTCTCCCCTGATGGCGCTGACAGTGCGGGGGGGCGACTTGGCGGGGCTGGCCGAGCTGGGCGTGCGGGGGTGCAGGGCGCGGAGCTGCCGGTGAGGGCAGGGAGGGGGCCGGGGCTGGCATCATCGGGAGTCTAGCTCAGCTGATTGCAGAGGTGGGGGCGAGTGGCTGTGCCGTATCCTCTCTCCCGACTTACTACTGCTACGGTACCCCTGGCACACGCCCCTGCCCGCAGCCCCCCGCCGTCCCCGTGCTGGAGCTGAGCGACCGCCGCGGGGCCCCCCGCCCGCCCAACGCCTGGCTGCTGGACTTCGCCAGGCCGCCCTCCGCGCGGCCGCTGGTGGCCCACAACGGCATCCGCGAGGGCGGCCGCGGCCGCGGGATTGACAGAGTTCGGGAAGCCGCGGCATCGGCGGTACGTGTGGGAGCTGCTGGCATCGGCGGTACGTGTGGGAGCTGCTGGCATCGGCGGTACGTGTGGGAGCTGCTGGCATCGGCGGGGTCGCTGCTGGCGGCGGCGGCGCAGGCGCTGAAGCTGGCGGTGAAGGGGGCGGGGGGGGGGCGGGGGCGGAGGAGGGGGCGGGGGCGGAGGAGGGGGCCGGGGCGTGTGTGCGTGGAGCTACGGGCCGCAGCCGCCACCCGAGGAGCTGGAGCTGCGTTGCCGCCGGGCGGGGACGGGGCGGCGGAGGCACGGCGGGGCGCTCAGGCGGTGGCGGCGCTGTTCCGAGCGGTGGCGGCGGAGTTGGGGGCCAACGTGCGGCGCGTGGCGGCGTGAGCATACCAGGGCGTAGGTATACGATAGTCAAAGGGGCACGCCCGGTCAGGGCCGGGCCTAGTCCCCATGTAAGAGTGCAGGGACGTTTGCACGGTCGGAAGAGAGAAGAGGTAGGATTCAGGAGCCCCTTGCTTTCGAGGACATGTTACATTACCGCATGCAGAAGCCAAGGACGCCTGCAAAAGGCGCTGGACCGTAATAGCTTCGAGCGGGGCGGCGCCGCAAAACCGCCAGCCCCAAAGCAACCATTTGGGCGGCGCAAAAGTCAGCCAGCCCCTCCTCCAACCAGATCCGGAGGACACGACTTTCGGCAAAACTCACAGCTTGCAAGTTTCTTCGTCAGTTCACAGCTTCCCGCCTGCTCCATGCTTCATCCCGGACCCCTCCGGACCTTACGTCACAAGCAAACCTGGAACCCAGCCGACCGACTCTGCCCCCCACCCACGCCCCGGCAGTCCCACGGCGACTGCACAGGAAGCAACGAGTGCCCAATCACACGCACCAGACTACTTTACAAACTCGGCCGCGCTACTACGCTACGATACACGATAAGGCAAATACACCCAAGACTCAATAAATGAGGGGGTTCGACGCACCGTAACTCTTCGTTGGCTCGCATAGTGCGAGCAAGAGCTCCTTATTGCTACCCGCTCTCAAGGGGCTGACGTTCCCACACCTCTTAACGTACAAGGCCAGATCCGGGCCGGAGTTCATGCCCTGCGGGCGCCGTTACTGATACACGAGACTACCTCGCAGCCCCTCAACCGCCTCCGAAGGGACACGAGTTCCCCCCCAACCGCGTTCTTCTTCGCAATCGCCTGTGCAACCCAGGACCCGCTTACTTAATCAGTTCTGTAGCGGCTACCCGACACGAGCATGCTGGGGTGGCGTGGTAGGCAGGGCCATGGTTAGATAGGGCTAGGGTACAATATGCGCCCGCCACACGCCACCCTGGGAGCCCGCTGTGGGGCCAGCGCTGAATGGAGCGCCGTCCCACAGCGCTTCCCTCTGCAGCCGCCAGTAACGCCTGTCGGCGTCTGCTCCATCCACGTCTGTCCCCGAGCACTCAGTCGGCCGACAGCCGGCGCACGTCCTGCGGCGGAGAAGGGGAGGGGACAGGTAGTGGTTGGCACAAGAAACTCAATGTCTGCCGCCAGCACACAGCGCAGCACTGGGGCACCGGAGCACGGGAAACTGCACGCCTGCTGCCGCCGGCCCACAGCACAGCGGCCGCCAACCCTTCCCTCCAGCCCTTCCTTTGCCGTTACGCTACCCGCCCGCCGCTCCCCCTCCCCCTCCGTCCCCTCTCACCTGGCCGTCCGCCACCCATCGCTCCGTGAACCACCAGCCGTCGTAGTGCCCCCCCAGGCGCTGCTGCATGGTGACCGAGTAGGTGCGCTCCTCCATGCGGTGCGTGTCGTGCACGTGCAGGCGGGCGCACCACACGCCCTCGGCCAGCTGGGGCCGGTGGAAGGGGGGTGACGGGGCGGGGTGGGGGGTGGGAGGGGGCAGAGAGGGAGTGGTTAGCGGGTGGGCGGCTGGGGGTTGGAATCTCTGGCCACAGCACAAAGCACTTGGCTCGGCACAGCGGGACTGCGCGGCCAGCACTTCCCTGCGCCGCACGTCCTGCGCTGACACGCCCCGCGCCCCCCCTCCCCGCCTGTCCCCTCCTCCCCCGCCCCGCCCCGCACCTGCAGGCTGCTCAGCACCTCGGCGCTGGAGTGGTCGAGCAGGGTGGCGTAGTAGGGGGTGTGCATGACGCGGCGGAAGCGCTCAAACTGCCTGCAGGGCAGCGCCGTGGAGGAGGGGCACGAGTCAAGCACGTGGCCGCAGCTGGTGAGTTGTGACCACAGCCCTAGACGTCCACTGCCTCCCTCTGCGGAGGACGGCTGGTGCATGTAGCCCTTATGGCCTGGAGCCGTATGGCTTGGGCCGGACAGCCGCCGGGAAGCCCGCTGGCCAGCCCCGCCCCGTCCCCGCAAGGCTCACCCCAGGTCAAGGCTCCGGCTGCAGTAGCATAAGGGGGGGGGGAGCGGCAGGGCATGGACGAGGTGGGCAGCGTGAGGGCAAGCCCTGAGCGATGAGGACGCATCCCCGCATGTGCTGCCTGCCACCTCAATCCTGCGTCGGGCCTAGCCGATACACACACCCGCAGGCATTCCCGACTCGCAATCGGCCCCTCACCCAAAGTAGCTGGAGCGGGTGAAGGGGTCGAAGTTGGAGAACCTGGTGTCGGGCAGCCCGAGGGGTGGGGTTGGCAGTGCCGGTGTGGGAGGGTACAGGGCGGAGTATCAGCGGCTGGGGTAGGCGGGGTCCGTTGTCCTGCCCAGGGGTACCCCTAAGTCCATCCTGCCGTCAGGGGCCCACCTGTAGAGCACCTCCACCCCGTGATCCGCGTAAGGGTCATTGTTCTTTCTGAGCGCCTGTGGGGAGGGCGTCGACAATCAAGTTCCAAGCACTCAGCACTTTTGGCGGGAAGGTCACCCTGCGGTCAGCCTATATACACCATGCTGTGACGTGTGCAACTGTGCTACTGGTTACATCAGGCGACCGCGTTTGGCAAGCCGACGCCGACGCTCCAACTTCGAGATGCGCATGTGCCAGTTTGACCGGCGCGCGTACCTCGAGCTGCACTTGGAGGGCCTCCTCTGCGGTGAAGTCATAGCAAGGCCCCAGTAGCGCGCGCTTCTTCGGAAAGGTGAGGACCTCCCTGCGAGACGGCGCGGCGACTGTGATGTCGGGAACGCCTTGGCCTGGCCTGTTGCGCGCGCGCGCGCTCAAGCGCGCATCGCAGTGTGCCTCACCCGTTGTCCAAGAACAGGAGGCCTCCCTCCTCTCCAATTGCTCGGGTTTGACGTGGCCCAGGCCTGGTGCCCTGTCGGCAATGCGGTGCAACAGGCGCCGTCGCCTGGCACCGACGCCCCAGCCCTGCATCGGGTTTAGGGTCCATATCGCACTCTGATGACAAGCAGAGCGCCTTACATCGCTGGGCTGGCACGGTGCGATGCCCGCGTCCATTCCAAGGCCGGCGTTCCTGCTCACCCCTCGCCTGTCCAGCGCAGCTGGCAGGACCACCCCGATTGAGCGAAGCCATGTGTGGGGCCTGCTTGCCAAATTAAGCGGGGCACGGGTGCTGGGGTAGATGCAGGGTTTGAGCGACTGGAGGCTGTATTGGTAAGGGGGTGCTTGGTGGAATTGCTATGGTCAGGGCCTGGTCTGTGCAAAGTATGCGCGGGCAGCTCAAGCACGCCCTCTTCGGGCGTTGGTCCATCACAGGCATCGCACTCGTCGAGTGCCAGAGCCAGAGCCCGCACCCACCAGCCTGGCTAGCCAAACGTAAGCTCTTCATCCCGAAACGTTCACTCCTCTGACTTGACAATGGGGTGAAGAGTCCCCTTGACCGGCGCAATGCCTGGGGGACGACCCAGACCGCTCCAGAGATATGCCGGCTAGTTATCTGGCGAATCGTTATGTAGTACCTATCACCCTAGGTGGCGTGACAGTGTCTTGAGGGTGGTCCTCGGGATAAGGGCGGTGCAAGACCATGCTGCAAGAGGACAGTCGGACGACGCTGCTGCGGGTACGCCAGGATCCAGAGCTGCAAAGGGCTGCAGGAGAGGTCCTCCCTGGACCAGCTGAGTGCGTTGTTGCGCATGGGCGAGCGCCCGCAACCGTTTGTCCCGCCCTGCGCAGACGCTCACGGCGGTGATGCAGAAGCCGGAGGCGGAGAAGTTCTTCAACAATCCGGTGGACCCCGCACAGCACCCTGACTACGCCGCTCGGATAAAGGTCAGCCACGACCGCGGGCACGACCGGGGGGCTCTGCCGGGCACCAAGCCGGCAGTCCGGCCCGTGACACGCGGCAGACGCTACCGGCCGCGGCCATGGAGGCCAGCCCGGCTGTGCTTTGGGTGGCTCAGAGCCCTGAGCCCCGGAATGTGGGAATCTTGTTCGGGAAATTCGGGTACTGCTGCCTTGCCCTGGCCGTCAGGTCCCGGCTGGGGCCTCTTTTGAGCCTGCGCCGCCGACCGTCCTCCGGCTGCCTGCTAGAAACGCCCCCAGCGTCCCATTCCCCTGCGCCCCCGCCCCCGCCTCCACCAGGACCCAGCCTGAACCTGACCTTGCCCTGCCCCGCCTTCCCGGCCCCCACGCCCCTCCTCTCCCCCCAGCGGCCCATGGACCTGCACACGGTGCGCCGCAACCTCATGATGCAGCCCGCGGACTGCCCCTACCCCAACTCAGCGGCCGCCCTGCAGGACATCAAGCTGGTGGGCGGGGTGGGGGGCGGAGGCGGAGGCTGCGGACGGGGAGGACGGTTCGGGGGCTGGGGCAGGGCGCCGGGGGCTGGGGGCTAAGGGTCAAGGGCTGCGGGATGCGGCCAGTTGCCCGGCCCGGTGCGGGCCCTGCGGTTTCTTGCGTCATGCGTCATGCGTGAGGCGCCCCGCCCTCGCGCCCGGCTGCAGGTGTGGGACAACTGCGCAGCGCTGTACCCTAGCGGCCACGAGGCCCGCACCGCCGCCGACATGCTGGCGCGCAGCTTCGCTCAGCTCTACACCACCCTGCGCCAGCAGAACAAGACGCAGCAGGCGCAGGCGCAGGCGCAGGCGCAGGCGCAGGCACAGGCGCAGGCACAAGCACAGGCGTCGCAGCAGCAGCAGCAGGCTCAGGCTCAAGCCCAGGCCCAGGCGCAAGCCCAAGCGCAGGCCCAGGCCCAGGCACAAGCCCAAGCGCAGGCCCAGGCCCAGGCGCAGGCACAAGCCCAAGCGCAGGCCCAGGCCCAGGCGCAGGCACAAGCCCAAGCGCAGGCCCAGGCCCAGGCCCAGGCTCAGGCACAAGCCCAAGCGCAGGCCCAGGCCCAGGCTCAGGCTCAGGCTCAGGCTCAGGCTCAGGCTCAGGCTCAGGCTCAGGCCCAGGCGCACGCACACGCACACGCGCACGCGCAAGCCCAGGCGCAGCATGCCCTGGCGCAGGCGCAGGCGGCACACGCGCAGGCCCAGGCCCAAGCCCAGGCCCAAGCCCAGGCCCAGGCCCAGGCCCAAGCCCAGGCTCAGGCCCAAGCTCAGGCCCAGGCGGCAGCGCATGCGGCTGCGGCCGCAGCAGGGCAGCCTGGGCAGGCGCCTGGGCAGGCCAAGCTGGAGGTGAAGCTGGAGGGCGGCGCGGCCTCGGGCGTGGGTCCGATGGGGCATCTGCACCCGCAGCAGCAGCCGCCGCCGGGGGCGAGCGCGGCGCAGCAGCAGCAGGCCACCGCCGTGGCTCAGGGGCAGGCGCGGGCGGCGGCCATGCAGCAGCAGATGCTCATGCACCAGCAACACCAGCACCAGGCGCACCAGCAGCAACACCAACAGCAGCATCAACAATCACAACAGCAGCAAGCTCAACAGTTGCAGCAGCAGCAGCAGCAGCAGCAGCAACAGGCCCAACAGGCGCAGTTGCAGCAACAGCAGCAGCTGCAGCAGCAGCAACAACAGTTCCAGCAGATGCAGCTCCAGCACCAGCAACTGGCTCTGCAGCAGCAACACATGCAGCAGCAACAGCAACAGCAGCTGGGGCAGCAGCAACAGCTGGGACAGCAGGTGCAGGTGCCGTCCTTCGGCTCCGGCTCGCTCGGGGCCATGGGGGCAGCGGGGCCGGCGGGACCCGGCCCGGGCGGCGCGGCCGCTGCGGGCGCGGGGCCAGGGCCGGGGGCGGCGGGGCACGACCAGGCCTACATCGTGCACCCCACCGGGGGGCCCAAGCTCAAGGTCTCGATGGCCCCGGCCGCGGCAGCGGCAGCAGCCGGAGGGGCAGGGGTGCACGTGCGGCCGCCCGGGCCGGGGCCAGGCGGGCCCGGCCCGGGCCCGCCCGGCGCTGCCGCCTCGGGCCCAGCCCAGGCCCACCTCAACCCCTTTGCGCCCACCTCCGTCGCCGCGGCCGCGGCCGTGGCGGCGCGCACCCGGGTGTCGGGCGGCGGCATGGCTCCCATGGTGGCCCTGGGCCCGGGGCCGGAGGGCGTGGGCCTGATGGGGGCAGCGGCGGTCCCCGGCGGGGCCCCGGGACTGGTCGCCCACCCGACAGTGGTTGCGGTGCCCGGCGTGTGTGAGTGCAGGGCGGGGTCGTGGGGCGGGGTCTGGGCAGAGCGAAGCGCTGGGGCGCAGGGATACGGAAGGCGCTGCTAGCTCACCTGCTTGGCTCCAGTCCACTAGGCGCCCCATTCCCCCCTGTTCCTTCTTAACCTGCCCTAAACGGCTGGCCCCTAATCAGGCGGGGCATGTGATGACCCCATCCCGGGTGTGTCCCCACTAACCCGCTGCCCCTTTCCCAACCGCGTGCAGTTGGCGCGATGCATCTGGCGGGGCTGCCGGGCGCAGCGCCCAACGGCGTCCTGGGGGCGGTCATGGTGCCGGGGCCCGGGGGGATACCCGCGCTGGTGGCCGCACCGGGCGGCATGGTCTTCCAGCCCGCGCCCGGCTCCGTGTCGCCCCCCGGCCCCGCCCCCGCCGCCTCCATGGCGCTCGGGGGCGGTGGGGGCAGTGGGGTGCTGCAGGCGCTCCCCTCCATCCGCGTGCGGCCCTCGGGGCAGGGGCAGGGGCCGGGGGCGGTCAAGGAGGAGGCCGAGGACCAACTGGTGAGGCGGGGGCCTGGGGGGAAGGCGTTAGGGGCGGGGTACTGGTAGTGGCGGAGCGCTTACGTCATGGTGGACGCCGGGGCGGCGGTGCGGGGCTCATGACGGGAGACTCGGGCCGCAGGTGAGCATCGGTATGCCCGGGTGACGACGGGTCCGTGTGCTGCGGAAAGGCGACGGTTGGCTTTGGATGCTCCGCTGACCCACGTTCGCCTGGACCCCGCCACCGCCCTGCCCCCCCTGCTCCCTGTCCGCTCCCCACCTCTGCCCCGCCCGCCCTGCTCCCCTATTCGCAGTCCGTGGGCGGTACGGGCGCGCGGCCCGCGGGTCAGCTGTCCGTGTCCGTGTCCCACTCCACGGCGGCCTCGGGGCCGGGGAACGCACACGGCGGGGGCGGTGGGGGCAGCCTCGCCGCGCCCCCGCCCGGCGGCCGCTGCGACGTGTGCCGGCGGCTCAAGAAGGGCCGCTGCGGCACCACCACCTCCTCGCTCAAGTGCGAGTTCCGGCGCCTCAACAACCTGCCGTACGCGGACCCGGGCACAGGTGTGGCGCCCGGCGGAAAAGACGGTGCGGGGCGCAGCGGCTTTGGCGGGGCTTAGGCCGGGCTGCTGGGACCTCTGGGCGGCTGTTACTGCATGCTCCCCTCGCCTTGGCTTTTCCTCCCACCGCACTTCACCCTGACCCCCACCCCCACCCCCCATCCTCCTACCCCCCCAGGCGAGCGCGTGCTCCCCCCCGGCTACGTCCCCTCCTCGGAGGACGAGCAGGACGGCATGGGCACCCCCTCGGCGGCATCGCAGCAGGCGCAGCACGGGGGGCACGGCACAGCACACGGCGGCGGCGGCGCGGCCAACAGCAGCGGCGGGCCGCCGTCCGCCGGCGCGCCGCCGCAGATCGGGCCCAGCGGCCACTACACGCGTGGCGGTGCGGCGGCGATAGCGGCGGCGGCCGGCGGCGGTGTGGCTATGTCTCCAGCGGTGTCGCACGGCGGCGACAGCGAGTCCGCCGGCGGCGGCCCGGTGGGCGGCGGGATGGCGGCGGCAGGGGGCGGCGGCGGCGGCGGCAAGGCCAAGAGCCACGGCCGCGCGGCGCCCAAGTCTGGCGGCGGCCGCAGCGGCACCGCTGCCAACGGCACGTCGGGCGGCGGCGCCAAGGCCGGCGGGGGTGGCGGCGGCGGCGGCGGCGGCCGGACGCCCAAGGCGGGCTCCAAAGCCGGCGGCGGCGGCAGCAAGGCGGCCAAGACGGGCGCCGGCGGCGGCGGAGCTGGGGCGGCGGCCCGCCAGGCCCAGCTGTCGATGCCGGAGCCGGACGCCGATCTGGATCTGGATCCCGATGCCGAGCTGGCGCTGGCGGCGGCCGCCATCTTTGGCGATGACGACGACGACGACATCCCAACCGCCACCGACGGCGGCGCTGGTGGCGGCGGCGGCGGCGGCCCCCACCACGGCCCCCGTGCCTCCTTAGGCTCCCTGCTCCTCGACGACGTCCTCCTGGGCATGGGCGCGGAGTTGGACGGAGCACTGGCACTGGGGCCGGGGGACGAACTCATGGGCGCCGGCGGCGCGCCGGCGGCATCCCCGGCGCCTGCCCAGGCCGCCGGCTCCGCCATGGGCCGTGCCACGTCAGCATCGGCCAGCGGCGGCGACAAAGCCTCGGGCGGCGGCGGCGGGTCGCGCGGCTCCTCGCAGCCGGTGGACGCGGCCAAGGCCAACCTGTCCAGTGCGCAGGCGGCCTGGTCGGCGGCCCAGGCGCGGCTGGCGGAGCTGGACCGCAGCTGGAAGGCGGCGCAGGAGGCGCGGGAGGGGCGGCGGAGCGCGCTGGCGGAGAGCAAGGTGCGTCCGCGCCGGCCCCGGGGGTCCGAGTGGGGTGGGGCTGCGCTGGGGCTGCTCCCTTAGCGGCGCAAGCAGGCTGTTCCGGGGAAGCCGTGACTTCCCTCCGGCTGGTGACTAGCCTCAGCTCGCTTAACCTAACCCTGCATCCGTCCCTCACCCTTACCGTATGCAGGCTGCCAAGCTGGCGGAGATCGAGCGGCTGAGCACGGAGCTCAAGCAGCGCACCGCCGCGGCCGAGGCCGCCCGCGCCGCCGCCGCCCGCGCCGCGGAGCTGCGGGCCACTCTGGAGGAGGCGCGGGCGCAGCTGGCAGCGATGGGGGGCCCGGGGGCGGCGGGCAACGGCCCCACGGCGGCGGGGCCCTCGGGCTCGGCGGGGCCCCACGGCGGCCTGGGCGAGGCCCACCTGCACCCGACTGGGCCCGGCATGGGCATGGGCGTGGGCCTGATGCCGGGAATGATGGAGATCGTGTCCTCCTCCTCCCTCTCCGGCCCCATCGCTGGATCCAGTGGGGCGCTCTCGGCCCTAGCGCACCCGGGTCGCCTGGCGGCGGCGGCGGCAGCGGAGGCGGCGGCCGAGGGCGCCGCTGCCGCCGCCGCCGCCGCGCGCGCCGCTGAGGACGCCAGCCCCAGCGGCAACGGCGATGGAAGTGAGGTGGCGGACTGGCTGGTGTTTGGGGACGGGCCCGGGGCAGAGGTGCAGCAGCCGCTGCCACCACCGCCGCCGGTACCCACACCCGCACCAGCACCAGCGCTAGTGCTAGCCCCGCCGCTGCCCTCCCCGGCGCTGCCTGCACAGCCCCCGCCGCCGGCTGCCGCGCCGGTAGCACTGGAGCCGTCGCCACCCCAGCCGCCCCAACCGCAGGCACAACCGGCGGAGCCCTCTGCCCAGCCCTCCCAGCTTCCGCCGCCGCAGACCGAAGCCCCGGCGGCGGCACTACAGGAGCCCGGGCCGGTCAGCCCGGTGGGGGCAGGGTTGGGGGCAGAAGCGGGTCCCGCTGCGGCGCCGGCAGCAGCAGCTGCGGCAGGGGAAGGTGCAGAAGCGGCCGCGGCGGTGCAGGACCCGCCAGCCCCGATCCCAGTGCTGTCTGCGCCGGGGCCCAACGGGGTGGAGGCCGGGACCAACCCCGAGCCAGCAGGAGAGGCCGCAGCGGCAGAAGCGGGGGCAGCAGCAGCAGGCGGGCCCAGCAGCGATACGCCTGCTGGGCCCAGAGAGCCGCCCGCAGCCGACCCCGCCCACGCTTTCGCCGGCGGCAGCGGCAGCGCCGGCCCTGGGCCCATGGAGCTGGACGCTCCCTCAGCGCCGAGCGCTGCGGACGCACCGACGGCAGCCGGCGCGGTTGGGTCCGAGCCGGCAGGGGCGGGCCCGGCAGTGTCAGGGGCCTGCGAGCTGTCCGCGGCTGGGGCTGCTGGGGTCGAGGGCGCACAGCCCCGCGACGAGGCGGCGGCGGCGGCGGCGGCGGAGCCGTCGGCAGCTGCCTGCGCGAGCGGAGGCGTCGAGGGCGCGGGCGCTCCAGGGGCGGCCGAGGGACTGCCCTCCTCCCACCCCGCACCCGGGCCCGACAGCGGCGCCGGTACGGGCACGGGCAACGGGGGCCTGGGCAGTGGCGAGGACTGCACAGCAGCACCGCCGCAGCCCTGCGCGGCAGTGGACACGGGGCCCGCGGCTGTGCCCCAACCGGCGCCCCAAGCCGCACCTCCGCTCCAAGCGCTCTCCGCAGAGCCGGCCACGGCCGGCGCGGGGCCGGTGCTGGTCCCGGGGCCCGAGGCGGCGCAGGTGGGGGCGCCATCGGACCTTCTGACGGGCGCAGGCGACGGCACGCGGCCAACCCTGGACTCGGCCTCACCCGTGGGGCCGCAGGAGCCGGTGCCGGGGCCCCCCGCGGACGCAGCGCCCTCGGAGGCTGCGCCCCCTGCCCCGCTGACCGGGGAGCCGCTGGCTGCAACGGCGGTGGGCGCTGGGGCGGATGCCGCCGCTGGGGTGGCGGCGGCTGCCGCGGCGGAGCAGGAGCCGCACGCGCGGGCACCCGAGGGGCCGCCCCAGGGAGCGCTGGCGACAGCGCAGGCGGAGCCCGCGGCGGCGGAACGGCCTCAGCCCCCGGCGCCCGCGCCCGAGGCGGCGGCGAGCCCGCAGGCGGGGGCGGTGGTGGTGGCTGGTGTCGGACCCACGGCTGAGGCGGGTGCTGGGGCCGGGTCCCAGTGATGACAAGGGTGTGGATTGCTGCCCGAACAATTAGAAGGCACGCCGGTCAGGAGTCAGCGCCATGGGACCATACTCGGGTATGCCTGTAGGTCGCATGGCGCGTGGGAGCTTTCTTCTTTCGTTCATGTTTGATGCTGTTGGCTCGGGGACGGACCGCCCCCGTTGAGGTGCGGTTGGTTTGACAAGTTGGGAGTGCTGGAGCACTGTAGACGGCGTACATCGGCACCCGGGGGCGCCGTGGAAGAACCTCGGACGAGCGGCCTCTGAGCCGAGCATGACAAGCGTGGTTTGTGGCTGGCTGATCCCTAATTCGGAAGCCCCTTGGGGGCCAAAAGAGTACTGCAAGTGTCTTACTCCAGTGATTGCTGGCCTCGACTGTCGACTTTGGACATTTGGCCGCCGTGGATTTGGCTTGCAGATAGATGCGACAAAAGACACCCCTTTCCATACCAATGCGCCGTGTTAGGGACCCTGCGCCGTGTTTTGGGGCTCAAGAGAAGATCATGTCCGTTTTGTTGTCGGTGCGTGGCGCGCGGGGACTAGCGGGGCGATGCCGGTGCTGATCAGGACCGATGATCAAAGTTACCCTGCTTGGATCATCATGGGTGCGGTATGGTACAGTACGGTACGGCAAGCGGCCAGGACCTCGTGTAAGGCTCCTGTAGCAAAGCATTTCTGCTCCCCTCCGCCCCGCACCCCACCGTCGATGGCCTGAGCCAGAGCAGGGAGGGGCGGAGGGGTCGTTGCTCGCAGGACGCAGGGGCCATGGGCGGGGGTTGCATTGGGATCACGTCATGCGCTCACGAGTGATACTTGTATTGCCTAGGCCACCTGCGGTGCGCTGCGGTGCCAGGCCGCTCAGCCCCCGCGTGCAGGCGCCCGCCGGTCCCCGAGCGCTTCGCAAGATCGCCTGCGGTCCTGCGCAGAGGAGTCAGGGGCACAAGGCGCAACGTGACCTGCTGAGAAAGCCTAGGACCACAGCGAGCGGTGCGTGTCAAGGTGCAAGCTGGGGCCTGGGCTATAGAAGCAGGTAGCGTGCAGGAGCGGGTGCAGGAGGGGCGGAGGGGAACAGAGGGATGTGACGTGGGTGGCCGGCCGCACCGAACACCTGGTACGCGTTCCGGAGTCTCGCAGGACGGCAGGAGTCGCAGCTCATGCGGGGAGGGGTGGTGGTGCACCCTGCAACCGCGTCGACAAGCGCATGTCGTGGGGTCGCGGCCCCGCGGACACATGTGGCACTGTGTGGCCGGAAGTCTGCTGAGCCACGCTCCCGTTGTGGGCTCCAGTGCGTAGCTTCATGATTGAGCGTTTATATAGGAGACAGGCGCAGATGGCCAGGAGGCAGATGGCAATAGTGCAGCCCGGTCGGGTACTCGGGTTGCTCGGCCAGGTCCCAGGCGTGGGAGGTGATTGCGCCGTTGCGCCGTGCCCCCGGCCGGCCCCAGTGAGCCTGTTGGCAAATCTGCCCATGTACATCCCCACCGTTGCCTGCACTAAGCTCTCGGCGAGGGCCGTGTGATGACCGCTGCCGCTGGGGCGGAGGGCGAGCCCAGGGCCAGGGGTCCGGGCGTCATTGCGGCGGCTGTATTGCGGCGAGGCTCGGCCTTCGGGCTGGCGGGGGGATATGGGGGCGACGGCGGCCCCGCAGCGGTCCCAGTGACAGCTGATTGGGACCGGTCCCTGCCAGTCCAATATCAGGTCAAGTCCACAGCTTGAGGCGTGGCAGCCTTGCCCCTGGGGTCGCAGAGCAGACCGACACCGTTGACTGGCGAATGCCACGAGGCAGGACGGCATTGCAATGTCGACCCACAAGCCACGGAGGTATGCTGCATCAGCTTGTAGCAGCATGAACCCGCTATATGTTGAACTGCTTGGAGCCGCGAGCCGCATTTGGTGCGCTCTCACTTTCTGTATTGCTTGCGGCCTCTCTTGCGGCGTCGAAGGGCTACTCTTTTGTCGCTATGTCCTACCGTGCCCTATGGCATTCACTTGTAGGTACTTGATATTATGGACGCGCAGCAGTCATCATACGGCCATCACGGCGGGTGGAAGCTCGGGAGGCGCTTCGTCCTTTTCGGAGCTCGACCGACGTCCCGAGCCGATACCCACACTCCTGCTAAATCATCAACAACACTGGTTACATTTATACACTGACGTCAAGGAAACATTGCCGTTCCCCGAGCAAAGACGAAGCGTTCGTCGTTTCGGTCCCGCTTCGTTGATTATGGATCCCCATATGTCTCGGCTGCGCATAAGATGTGGCCCGCTGAAGCAGAAGTGAAAGAGCGCCGAAACAGCCAGCATGACCGCGGTGCCGACGTGCGCTGTGGTCGCGGACCCGGGCCAGCAGGCCGTGGGCTTGCGGCTTGCAAAGGCAATATCGGCATATGCGGTGGGCTGCCGAGTGCTGCTACTGGCCCAAGGTAGGTTTGGGCTGGCGAGATGCTGGCGAACCGGTCGGGAGACGAGGGGGCACTGTCGGCAGTATGCGCCGCGACCGCTGCCAACACTTACCTCGGCCGCACTGTGATGAACTGCAGAGCCCTTGCAAGACGATGGTGCAAGGAGGCAGAGCTCGGCGGTAACCGTCGTGCAGGCGCGGGTGGTGCACATCGCCGACGATCCCGGCAACCGCGCGGCGGTGCAGGTGAGAGGCTTGCGACGGTGCAGCGGGCGTGAGGGCAGCGACTTGGGTAGTGAGGAGCGAGCACGCACCAGGCTCGTGGCTGGTGCGTCCTCCCCGCCCCCATGCTGCCGCCCCCGGCCCCGAAGTCCACCTCCCCGCTGTCGCCCGAGCCAATCCCCAACAGCCGTGAAAGCACGGGCATAACCTCCTTTCAACAGGACCTTTAACCCATGCAATCACCTCCCCAGGTGCTCTACGAGACCCTGGCAGCGGATGCTGGGGGTCAGTGGACCTCCACGGCTGGAGGGGGCCCGGCCAGCGGTAGCCAGCGCCGGCCCGCACTGCCGCCGGGTGAGAGGCGCTCGTAGCATGCGGTGCTGCGTGAGCCCAAGGGGGGCGCAGGGGCACGCCCATACGGGAGTCACCTGTGGAACGGCTTACCTGTAGGGTACACGCAAGCCCTGTCCCAACCTTCCCGCAACCGGGCCAACTCTCTGCTCCCCCTTCCGCAGAGCCCTCCTCCGCGGCTGTCCGCAGCATCAGCGTCGACCTCCTGGTGCTGCTGACCCCCACGGAGCCCCTGCTGCGCCCCCCGCAGCCGCCGCCGCCGCCGCACAAGCTGGCGGCGGCGCCACGCATGGAGGGCGGCACGGTAGCGGCGGAGGCGGAGCGCCTGGAGCGGGACGAGGTGGGCGAGGCGCCGAGCCGCGGCGACAGCCTCAGCTCCCGGCTGATAAGCCTCCTGCCCCGGCGATGGAGGTGAGCGGTGGGGACTGCCACCCTGCACAGACACACATCAACACACTCCCCCCCCTCCTGGCGCCAGAGAGCCCGTTGTTATCCCCCACCGCCCGCTTGACCGCCGCAACCCACCGCAGGTCCGACGCATCCCCCTCGCCCAGCCGCAGCCCCAGCCCGAGCTTGAGCCCCAGCCGGGACGGCACCAGCGCCAGCGCCGGCGCCTGCCCCCGCCACGCAGCCGGCGACCGGGAGGCAGCCCGCCCGCGCGGCGGCGCTGCGCGGGCGGCCCTGGGCCTCCTGGCGGTGCGGCACCGCCTGCGCCAGGACCGGGGGCGGCGGCCGCAGGACGCATGCGCCCCCGAGCAGCCCCCGCGCCGCTCCGCCTCCCCCAGCCGCTCCCGGGGCGGCAGCACCAGCGACTCGGGTCCCCCCTCGCAGCCGCCCTCGAGCTCGGGGTCCCGGCGGTACGGCCCGCGCGGGGCCGGGGCCGGGGCCGGGGGTGGGGGTGGGGGTGTGGCCTGCCCCGCCCCCGGCCCTTCCACCCTGGATGCGCTGCTGCAGACCGCCATGCGCCAGGTGGGGTTGGGGGGTTGCACAAGGAAGGGTAGGTAGCGAAGAGCTTGGTGAACCTGGGAGATGAACAGCTGTTGCCTCGGGGCTCGACCGGCGCACAATACTCTCCTGCTTGAAGCTCAACATACCCGCGCGATGGCCATTTCCCCTCGCCTCCGCAGGGCTCCTCGCTGGGGCCAGCGCTGGTTCTGTCGGGTCTGGCGCCCGGCCCGCAGTCCCCCAGACCTCTGCTCGCCGGGCCCAGCCGCCGCAACGGCGCCACCTGCGGCCCCCCCTCGGAGCCGGGCGCATCCTCTCCGCCTCCACCACCTCTACCTCCGCCTCCGCCAACGGTCCCACAGTGGAGCTGCGACGCTCTGCCGGCCATGGACCCCACGCTCCTGGGCCGACTGGCGGCGGCAGCCGCACCCGTGGGACCGGGCCTGACTGGCGGCGGCCCGCAGGCGCCGCTGCGGCCGCTGCTGTACCGCGGGCTGCTGCCGCCGCTGCTGCCGGCCCTGGCCATCATCACCTCCCCGCCGGGCCCCTGCGGCGCGGACGTTGCAGCAGCAGCGGCAGCGGCGGCGGCGGCGGGGCAGGCATCGGGTGGTGATCGTGGCCGTGACGCCGAGGCCGGCCCCAGCTCGGGGCTGCTGACGGACCAGGGCGTGTGGCTGGGCATGCTGGCGGCGGGGCGCCTGGCGCTGCCGCCGCCGGCGACCATGTGCAAGGAGGCCGCCGCTGCCGCCGCCGCCGCTGGCTCCGCTGCCGGCGGCTCGCCGGCTCCGTCGCCGCTGGCCCGGAGCGGCACCGCCGGCCTGGGCTCCGGACCCGGCGGCGGCGGCGGCGGCGCCCGTCAGGAGCCGCGTCTGTCGCTGCTGTCCTGCGTCTCCCGCCAGCCCGAGACCGACACGGCCTACGCAGAGGTCAGCGGCGAGGACCGTGCCCCCGGGCAGGAGGAGGGGGAGGCGGAGGGCGACGAGGCCGGCGGCCCTCGCTACCGCCGGGCTCAGTCCGGGGAGCAGAGCCGTGTGGCCCGGCGCCGCCAGCGCTTCTGGTCCTCGGGGCCGCGCACTGCGGGTGCGGGGGCGGCGGCAGGAGCGGCGGGGCAGCAGCACGGATCGGAGCCGGGCGCACCCGGCCCTCGGCCCTCGGCTGCCGCCACGGGTATCAGTAGCGCCGGGGGGCGGCGCAGTGGCGGCGCGCGGAGGGGCGAGGCGGCGCTGAGGGCGGCGCTGCGGGCTGACATCGACGCGGCCCTGGGGGCTGTGCCGCTGGTGAGCGGTATTGGCGGTTGGGTCGGGCACGGGGCAGAGCCGCAGAGGTGCTGTTGAGCTTTGCACGCGAGATGCGGGTGACCTCAAGGCCAGGGAGGGTGGGTGTGAGCTTCCCGGTACCGTATGTGGGTCCACCCATGCGTTAACGCTAGCCCACCCCCTTGGCTGAGAGCGCGGCATTTTACTCCCCTCTTTGCCCTCACCCGCGCCCAACCCTCCCAGGAGGACACTGCTATGCCCGGTTGCCTTGGGGCGCTGCGCCTCCGCCTCCGCAACGGCTTCCGCTTCGGCCGCCGGAAGGAAGCCCCCACGGACTCGGACGCCGCCGCAGCGGCTGCCGCCACCGCCGGCGCAGTCGAAGCGGCGCCTCCGCCAGCCGCCGCCACCCCCGAGCGCGTCACGCCGCAGCTGTTCCTGCCCCCGGCTGCCCCCCTGCATCGGCTCGAGAGCGCCGGGGTCGCTGGGGTGGAGGCGGCGGGCAGCTGCGCCTGGGCTCAGGAGGAGCCCGTCAGCCCGCGACACAGCCCCGGCCCCGCCGCACGACCGCCACTGCTACCCGCGCGGGTCTCTCACCGGAGCGAGGCTTCTGCCCAGGCCCAGGCCCAGGCCCAGGCCCAGAGCTCGGCAGCCGGCAGCCCCCGCGCCTCCCCGCGGCGACCTCTGGGGCTGTTTGGGTCCTGGGGCAGGTCGTCCGCGGGGGCTGCGGCTCCGCCTGGGGACGCCGCCTGGCCGGGGCTGGGCGAGGGCCTGGTGGTGGTGGGGGACGTGAACGATGCGAGCGTTACGGAGCAGGAACGCGACGGCGACGTCGAGGGTGCCGGAGTGGAGGGCGAGGCGTACGGGGGCCTTTGGTCGGACGCCCTGGGCCCAGCGGCGGCGGCGGATGAGGCCGCGAACGGCGCGGGCTGGGGCGGGGAGTACAGTTGGGGCGCGGGGGCCGAGGGGGCGACGGAGACCGAGGCTGATGCCGAGGCTGCGGCAGAGGCGGTGAGTGACCGCCTGGCTCTGCAGTCCCTGCGCCTGCTGCCCCTGGCGCAGCTGGGCGGCGCGGGCCGGGCTGACGTGGCGGCGGCGGAGCGGGCAGTGCTGGCGGCAGTGCGACTGCGGCAGCAAGCCCGCGCGGCCGCCACCGCCTCTCCTACCGCGGCTGACGGTTACGGCGGCGCCGCCAGCCGCGGCGACACGCCGCGTGGCAGCCGGCCCACGCCCAAGCCGCTGCGGCCCATCCCAGGCGCCATGCCCCTGGCGTCGACGGCGGTGTCGGCGGCCTCGGGGATGGCCTCCTCGGGCCTGCCCTCGGGCCCACGCGGGCTATTTCCCACCATCAGCGGCGTGGGCCTGCCCCTGGACCGCCTGGACCTGGCCGCCATCATGGCGGAGGCGGAGCTGGAGGCCCAGGCCCAAGCCCAAGCGCAGGCCCAGGCGGGGCCCAGCTGGTCTCAGTGGTCCGCGCCGCTGCCACACTCGCCCACCGCCGCCGCCTCGCCCCGCTCTCCCTCCGACCCCACTGCGCTCAGCAGCCCCATTCGGGTCACCGATGACGGCTTCGGTCTGCGCCTGCCGCTGCCGCCAGCCCTGGCGCCGCCGCGCGTGCCGCCGCACTCCTCCTCCGCCGCCACTGGAATCACCGCCAGTGCCATCGCCAGCGGCGCGGCCTCGTCGGTTCCCTCTCTGCCCGAGGAGCCCAGCCTCCGGACCAGCCCCGTGCCGCCGACCGCCGCCGCCCTGAACCTGCACCACAGCGGCTGCGGTGGCGGCGGTGGCAGCGGCAGCACCACCGCCACCGCGGCGGCCCTGGCCGCCGCCGCCGTGGCGGCGGCGGCGGCGGCCTGCTCCAGCCTGTCCGGCTGGGCGGCGCGCATGGGCGCCGTCAGCAGCCTGCTAGAAGACTCGGGGCCGCTGCCGGCGCTGTCCGTGGGCGTGCGGCCGCCGCGCGCCAGCGGCAGCGACCAAGCCAGCAACGGCCTCAGCACGGGCGCGGGGGGCCTCGCCAGCGGCTCCACGGGCACGGAGCAGGGCCCCGGCGGCGCCCACGGCGACATGATCATGGGCTCACTGGGCTCGTGCTGGTCCTCGCTGCCCGGACCGGGCGTTGGGGCCCGGGTGCCCTCCATCTCTGCCTCGTGTGCATCCCTCGGCTCGGCCTCCGCCGGCCTCGCCTTCCTCACGGGGTGCATGCGCGTGGGCTCCACCCCGGCCCTGCAGCGCCCGCAGCTGCCGATCGCAGGTCGGGACTCCGGCTCGGGGCCTGGCTTGGGCCTGGGCCTGGGCCTGGGCTTGGGCCTGCGCCAGGCTGGGCCTGCCTCCCTAGGCGGCCACGGCAGCGCGCTCCGCCGCGGCGGGCCGGGGCCGGGGCTGTCGCGCGCGGCGCAGGCGCCGCAGCGCAGCCGCGCCTCTCTATCGCAGCAGCAGCCGCAGCCGCCGGCTCAGGATGTGGGCAGCGGCAGGAGCGGCACGCAGCTAGGGGCAGCGGACGTTGTCCCTGAGCGGCGCGCCCGGCCGCCGCTGTCGCCCGTGTTCCCCGTCTGCACCCCGCCCAGCTCTTGGCCCCGGCTGGAGGAAGGGGCGGAGGAGCCGCGGCAAGAGGCGCCCCCGGGCCCTGCGGGCCCCAGCGGGCCCTGGCAAGGCGACCGCTTCAGTCCATCCGCCCTTCACCCCAACCCCCAGCCCGATCACGGCCCCGGCTCGCCACGCGAAGAGTCCCCGGCCAACGCCAACGGCTCTTCCAGCGTGACTTCGGCGCCAGCAGCCCTGGGCGGCGCTGCCCGGGACAGCGGCGACGGGGGCGTGCGGGGCCAGGGGGCCGGCGGAGGTGCTAGCGAGGCGGGGCGTCTGGGTCTGGAGGGCTCGGCGAGCGGGGGACGCAGCGGCCCCGCCGGCGGCAGCTCCTCATCCCATCCCGCCGGCACCATTGCTAGCGCCAGCGCCAACGCCAGCGTCAGCGGCACCGGCAGCGGCGCCGGCACCGGCTCCGTCAGCCTAGCGGGCAGCTCCCTGCGCTCGCTGCTGGGAGGGGGAGGAGGAGGGGCGCATGAGCGGAACTCGGCCGGCAGTGCGGACGGCCGGCCTTCCAGGCAAGGACGCGGCACGAGTGCGAGCGCCGGCCCCACGGGCACCGGCATGGCGACGGCCGGCAGCCACCAGCTCCCGAGCAGCGGGCCGCAGAGCTGCTCCACCTACCCCCACCTCCACCTCAGCCTCCCCTCCGGCTCCGGCCCCGGCTCCGGCGGCGCCTCCATCAGCCTCGCCGCCTCGGGCCCCGCCAGCGCCGCCCTGGCCTGCGCCTCGCCCTCCTCGCCGCTGCTGTCGCCCTCCCAAGGGGCCTCCGCGCCCGCCTCGGGCTCTGCCTCGGGCAGCGGCCACACGCCCCGGCACCTGTTTGGCTTCCACCCGCTCGACCCCATCAGCCCACGCAGCCCCCACCTAGTCCCGCCCTTCCTTCACGCCCCCTCGCGCCTCTCCATGGCATCCGCCGTCGCCGCCGCCGTCGCCGCCGCCGCTGCCGCCGCCGCCGCCGCCGAGCCCGGGTCCGCCGCCAGCAGCGGCAGCGCCCGCCGCATTCCGATCCGCCAGCTCAGCCACTCCCTCAGCCGTGCCGTGGGCTATGGCATCCCACACGAGGGCATGGGAGCGGTGACGGGGCTGCACGAGCGCCTGGCCAGCGAGGACGGCGCCGGCGGCGGGCCGCTGAGCCCCCTCGGCCGGCCGGGCTCTGCGATGCCGTCGCCGTCGCCGCCGCGTCGGGGCCTGCTGCGCTTGCCCTCTGCCATGGCCGCCGCCGCCGCCGCCAGGGCCGTGCAGGAGCACTCGGGCTGCGAGGCGCGGCCCCACCTGGCGCGATCCTCCACGGCGCGCGCGTGGACGCCGGAGGCGCTGGCGGCGGCGGCGGCGGGCAGTGCCTTCGAGGGCACCTGCACCGTCAGCCAGAGCGGCAGCAGCGGCCCCCGCGTCCGCGCCCTGGGGGCCCACCACCCGCCCCACCCCTACCACGACTACGGCGCCGACGGCGTGTGGGACTCGGGCAGCTGCCCCTCCCCCGCCTCCGCCTCTTCGCCCCACGCGCGCAGTCTGGCTGGCTCCGCCGTCATCGGCAGCGGCGCCAGCGGCGGCGGCCCCAGCGGCTCCCCGCGCGCCGCGGGCGGCACCCACACCGGCAGCGCCCTGCAGCCCTCGACCCTGCTCCGAGCCGACAGCATCCTCCGCAGCGCCGCCTGCAGCGCCAACGGCGGCGGCAGCGGCAGCAGCCCCCGCGCCACCGCCAGCCGCGCGCTCGACCGCTACGCCGCCCTCACGGCCGGTAGTGCCGGTTTTCGCTGTACGGAATTGTACGACAAGCATGACGCGTTGCTGCTGTCCCGCCTCTCCACCGCCCGCGCCTCGCACACCAGCGGCCCGCTGCTCACCAGCACAGGCACCGGCGCCGCGCCCCCCTACACCGTCAGCGGCGCCGTCCCCCGCAGCGCCGGCCCCGACCTGTCCCCGCACGCCGCGCTGTCGGTACTGGACGGGGGCAGCGAGTACTGGTTCGGGGGCGGCAGGGACTGCTCCAGGCAGGGCAGCTACGTGCTGAGCCGGGCCGGCCCGCGCGCGAGCCGGGGCCCGGGCGGCGGCGGCGGCGGCTCTCACAGCCCCCTGCTGGGCCCCAGCACCAGCCCCTCCCCCGGCGCCTCCACCTCGGGCCTGGCCTGGCCCTGGCAGCACCAGCAGCCGCCCTCGGGCCCCCACGCCCACGCCCACGCCCTGCTCGCCCAACCCACATCCCAGCACCAGGCCCACCCCGGCTCCCGCCACGTCAGCGGCTGCCACGCGCTGCCGGTGCCCTCCGCGCCGCTGCCCACCATACGCGTGGCCTCCGCGGCCCTGGCGGCCTCGGGGCTGCCCTCCTCGCCGCCGCAGGCGCTGCGCCGCAGCCGCACGTCCCTCCCCGACGAGCTCCGCGGGGCCCTGACCACGGGCTCGGGCGTGATGGGCCCCAGCACCACGGCCTCGGAGGAGCTTGTGGTGACGCAGGGGCTGGTGTGGGCGGCGGACTCGAGCGCCCACAGCCTGGGCACACCGTGCTCGATGGACCGGTCGAGCCCGGGAGGAGGCCCCAGCAGCGCCACCGCGCTCAAGGCCGCGCTGGTGGCGACAGCGCTGCTGGGCGCGCCGGCGGCGGCCCGGCAGGTGCCGTCGAGGTCCGAGCCGCTGGCCGCAGGCTCCGTCACCGCCAGCGCGGCGGCGGCGGGGCTGCTGTCTGTCTCGCCGGCGCAGGCGGGCAGCCTGTCGGAGGAGGTGCGCATGCCCTCGGTGCCCGGCTCCGCCACCTCCGCTGAGCCTGGCAGCGTCTTGGGCGGCAGCTATGATTCGCAGCTACTGCGCAGCACCCGCCAGGTGCCGTTAGAGGTGCTGGTTTCACCTATGCGGGCCGGCAGCGCGTCCACAGAGTCCGCGACGCCGCGCGCCGAGGGCCATAGCAGCGCGAGCCTATGGGCGGCGACCAACACCACGTCAGGGATGGCAACCGGCCCGGTGCACTCCATGATGCGCGACGGACGGAGCAGCATGAGCAGCGGCCTGAGCTGGGGCGAGACGCTGCAGGTGAGCTTTAGGGAAGCAGGATGCCTTGATGCCGTGGACCGTGGATGGAAGCATCCGATGATCGGGGCCTCTCGGACAGAAGCTTGTAGCAAGGAAATATATGCTTGCTGTGACCGAGCGCGAAAGAGGGCCAGCGCGCTCATTCTGGCGCCAGCTGTCCGCGATGTGCATCGGGCGTTCTCAGTGCCACGGCCGGCCTGCACTATGTCAAGCATGCAGGATTGTCACAGGCGAAGGAGTTTTTGCAACAATCCTTCAGCCACCCGTCCCTAAGCCTCCACATCTCGCTCATCCATCGCGCCCTCTCGGCTTTCCGCTTTGCAGGTCCTGCAGCAGCAGGCTATCTCTGGTGGACGTCAGTCTACAGCGCGCAGCAGCAAGGGCGCGGGATGGGCAGCGGCGCTCGGGGTCGGCAGCTCCACGCGCGCCTCAGTCGCCGCTGCTCTCACGGCCGCAGCTGCTGCGGATGAGGAGCTCACAGTCGCTAGGCGCAGCCTCGCCACGCTGCCCGTGGGCCCGCGACAGAGCGCCCTGGTGCTAGGCGGCCTGGGCCCTCTGGGGCTGGGCGTGGCCGAGGAGGAGGAGGCGGAGGACGCCCAGGCGGACGGCAAGGGCGGCGGCGAGGCACGGGCGCCCAGCGGCGGCGGCAGCCTGTGGCGGGGCCTGCTGGAACGGGTGCGGACCACCAGCCGGTGCAAGCTCATCCATGGTGCGTGCGTTCCTCATCACTGTCGGTACTAGGGTCGGGGAGTGAGGGGGCGTGCGTGCCTGGGTGTGGGGTAGCTTGAGGGGCCGTGCCCTCACCGCCTGCCCACTCCCACCCCATCATCCCGCCCCCCTTCACCCCCCTGCAGGCCACCACCCCGCCGAGAGCGGTGCCTCCACCAGCTCCCTGCCGCCCCCGCCCCGGCCGCCCCGGCCCCAGCGCTGCTCCGTGGACTTCCCGTTGTCTCTCGCCTCGCCGCCCTCGCCCGGCAGCCCCCCGTCACCCTCCCAGCCGCTGCCTCAGGTACGGTAGGAGACCCGCAGCCACAGGCCCCGCACGCCCCTTTAGCCTGTTCCTTTGTTGCGCTTGCATTCTTTATGAAGCATGATGGCTAGAGTCCTGAACCTGAGCCACACACAGTTAACCCCGCCCTGGCGCCCCTGCCCCCGCTCCGCTCCCGCCGTGCACCGCAGGTCCCGGGCTCCTTCCTTACAATGCCGCCCGCGTCCCAGGCCTCCCGCTCGCCCCGCCGCTGCGCCACAATGGCATCCCGCCGCTCCGCCGAGAGCGACTGGGGCGCAGCGCCCCGCGGCGGGCCGGCAGCGGCAGCGGCAGCAGGCGCAGGGCTTGGGCTGGGCTCCGCGGCTGTAGCCGCCGCCGGCAGCCTCGGCCGGCGCGGCCCCACTCGCTTCAGCTCCTCCGCTTCCCTCTCCATCGCGGCTCACGCCTCCTACACCGCCTCTACGTCCTCCTCCGCACAAGGGGCGGTTGCGGCCGCGACAGCCGGAACCGACGGTGGCTCGCCGCCACTGCGCGGCCCCATTGCCGCCGGCGCCGGCGGCGGGCCCGGGCGTTACGTCGTCATCTCGCCCCACGCCCTCCACCCCCGCCACGTCCAGGCCCACTCCCCGCCCCCGCATGGTGGCACCGACGCGGCCGCCCTTTACGACGCCTCCGCCACCGCCTCCGCCTCTCTCCCCTTCTCCGCCACGGGGCCCTGGCTCCTGTCCACCGACTGCCACCTCTCCGATGCACTGGCCCCCTCCTTCCCCTTCCCCTTCCCCTCTAGTGCACCCGGCAACCCCAGCCCCGCCCCCCTCCACGCCCACGCCCACGCGCTCCAGCCCCCGGCGCCTTCACCCTTCTCCTCGCAGCAGCACTTCCACCGCATGTCGCCACCACCCCACTCACCATCGCCGCTCCAGCCCAGCGCCAGCGCCAGCACCGGCAGTGACCCCAGCGTCAGCGGCGGCCCCAACGGTGAGGCAGGCCGCGCCGTGAGCCCGTGGACCGTGGCGACGGGCGGGCTGGGCCGCAGCCTCAGCCGCGGCCCGGGCTACAGCCAGGCGCCCATCAGCGCCGCCAGCAGCCTGCTGCTCCGCACGCGCTCGCCCTCTTACGCTCTGGCGGGGCCGCCGCCGCCGAACCGTTGCTCGGGCTGGGACGACAGCGGGCTGGGCCTGGGGGCGCTGGAGGCGCAGGGCAGTGCGGACCCGCCGCTGGCGGCGGCCGACTCCGTCAGCGGCGGCGCGGTGGTGGCGGCGCTCTGGAACACCACCGCCTCCTTCACCGCCGAGCCGCCGGCGTCGCTGCCGCCGCCGCCGCTGGACCCGGGCCTGGGCCTGGGCCTGGACTCGGTGGCGCCGACCAGCACGGCCCGCGCCTCCACCCCCGCCTCGTCCGTTTTCACCTCCGCCTCGACAGTCCACCACCCCGCTGTCCTGGCGGCGGCGGCGGTGGCAGCGGGGGCAGTACAAACCTCCGAGGTGCGAAGCGCGAGCGCGGGCCTCACGTCGCAGGCCGCACGGGCTGCCGGCTGGAGCAGCCTCGACACGTCATCGCTGGCGGCGGCGGTGGCGGCGGCGGCGGTGGTGGGCAGCGAGCGCTGGGGCGACGGCCCATCGCTGGCGGCGCTGGCAGGCCTGCCGCCGCCGGCCGTGACGCACGTGTCGCAGCTGCGCCCGGCGGCGCGTATCGGCGCTGCCGCCGCCGCCGCCGTCGCCGGCCGCCTGCGGCGCAGCTCTCGGTCCGTGTCCCGCCTGGCCTCGTCCGCCGCCGCCATGTCGGCAGCGAGCGAGGGCTCCTCCCTCACCGCCGCCACCGCCGCCGCCCACGCCGGCGGCGCTGGCGCTGACGGCGACGGCGCCGAGGCCGGGTCCGACGGCGCCCTGTCCTGGGAGGCCACGGCGCCGCCGCCGCCGCCACCCACCGCCGCCAGCGCTGCCTCTTGGCTACGCGCCGCCTCAGGCCGCGAGCAGCTGCCGCCGTCGTCGTCAGAGGCGGTACCCGCACGCGGGCAGGACACAGCCCAGCCGGCGGATCGCAGCACCGGCCGGCGCGCCCAGCCTCCGCAGCCGCTGCGGCCGCTGTCGCCCCTGGCCAGCCCTCCGGCCAGCCCCGAGCCCACGCCTCGTCGCTACACGGTCGCCGGCATGGTCCCTGCACCCCTGTCCCTGACCTCGCCCCCCACCCTGGCCGCTTCCTCCGCGGCGGAGGTGATCAGCCCCACGGCGCCCCCAAATTCTCCGCAGCCGCCCCTCGGCCGCGCCAAGCGCCTGAGCCTGCTGCTGCTGGGTGCCCGGGGCAGCGGCAGCGGCAGCACCGGCGGCCGCAGCGGTGGCGGCGGCGACGGCATGTCGCCGACGACCGGAGAGCTCCGCGGCGCCTTCACCTCCCCGCGCGGACCCGCTGCCGTCTCGCCGCTGTCCGCCTCCGTCGGCGAGCTGCCGCCGCCGCCGCCACCGCACGTGTCCCGCTGGCACCGCTTCAGTCTGCTAGGCCTCACGCACCACGGCAGCGGCGGAGGTGGCGGTGCCGCCGCCTCTGCAACCGCGGCCACAGGCAGCGTCAGCTCCCCTCTGCACATGCTCGCAGGACCTGCTGAGTCGCCCCGCGCCGCCGCCGCCGCCGTCACCGCCGCCGCCGCCGACCACGGCCTGGGCCCCGCACCCGCCATGAGCCGCATCGGCTCCGGCCGCGCCGTCCCCTCCCACGCCCACGCGGCCCTGCTCAGCACCCACCTCACCTCCGCCAGCACCCACACCCACACACCCGGGGGCTCCACGGGCAGCGCCTGCACCTCCCCCGTGTCAGGATCTGCACCGGGACCGGGGCAGGGCATGGGCCTGGGGCCGCGGCCCGGCGCCGTGCCCCTGGTCCAACAGCAGTGGGCGCCGCTGGCGGATGCGCTGCTGTCTGGGGAGCACAGCCCCAGGGGCGGGGGCGGGGCGGGCGGGGGCAGCATGGGGAGCCGCAGCCACGGGGCGCGGGCGGCGGCACGGAGAGCGAGCCAGCTGGCGGGGACGAGCCCGGGGCTGGTGGGGCCTCAGGTGCCGGGAGAGGGCAGCGGGGGCCGGAGCTCGCTGAGCGCGCGGCTTAGGCGGCTGAGCGCTGTGGCGGTGTGGGCGGGACGGCCTGCCGACTAGGGACCTGGTGGGTATATCAAGGTTAACGGCATAAGCATAACGAAGAAGTTTCCTGACACGCATACCCATCCCGTAACCCCGCTGAAATGATTGCGGACCCTACAGTAGAACCGAAGTGGGATGGTCGAGCGCGGTGCGAGACCCGTGCTGATGGCCGCTGGGGCTTACTGTATATGGACTTGCTAGGGCGGGCACCTTTTGGAGGTGGCCAAGCCCATACATACGGGGATTGGGGGACGTTGCGGAGGGGCTGGACCTTTGGCGGCACTTATCATGGGCACCTACGCTCATACATACACGGAGGATTGGGGGACGGAGCACGGTTCAAGCGGGGGAAGGGGGGGTTTGGAAACGTCAACGAAGTGAAGGTCGGGGAGGGTGGACTCGAGGCGGAACGCGCCGCTGCAATGCACCCAATGCTCATGGCTGTGGAGGCTTACTCCGCCTCCTTGGTCTGCCTTGGTTGGACGATTCGCTAGAAGCGCCTTGGCATTATAAGGCTGTTGGTGACTCTTCATCCGACACTCGAGACTTGTTACCACAGGGGCGGGCCTGGAGTGGTGCGCCGCTTAAGCAGCTTTAGGTACGACACGGGGATTTAAGACAGCAACGTAACGGTACGAGACAAGGAGCTCTTCGGGTACGATGGCTGGCACATCAGGGGTTGGAAGCACCTGTACGCTCGTGTCGTCGTGTGGCGGCGCCTTATACGGCGGCGGCGGCGGCGGTTTTGCCCTGGTCAACGCCCCGTCACGTGCCGACGAGGCGCAGTACGATGCGCGGCAGGGGGCACGCAGCCGGCCCTCCACGAAGCTCCAGGCAACACAGCTGACACCTTGCGACTTTCACTCTTACTATAAGCACAAACTGCAGCCTCTACCAGAGATTCGCTTCTCAAGATTTGCATGTGCGACTGAGCATCAGCGAGGATGTTGCGAATCCTGCTTCCTGCCCTTCTAGTGCTTGTGACGTTGACCAGCAGCGCCTCCGTTCTGTCGCAACCTGCCAAAACCCGGAGCGTGCCAATTCGTCAGCGCGGTGGCATCCGCACGCGGGCGCTGCCTGCACGCGACCAGGTAAGTCAGAAGCGACCAGGACATCGCGCTTGCGGCTCTAGCATTGCGAGCTACGCTTCCGAGAGGATGCCGAGGGCGGGGAGCATGACATGTACGCGGCAGGGGGGCCAAAGCGCAAAGGCCAGCCCGCCCAGCGCTGTCAGGCGCCCTAAGCAGGTCCTGGGTATGGGTGTTAGCCGATCTAGACCGACGGCCTCCACGCTTCCACTTTTGCCTATGCTACCCCTGCAGGCCGCTAAGCGCCGGAGCGGCCAAGATGACCCCTGCACAAGCTGTAGCACGTGCCTCAGCGTGATGGCGCCGGTAGGAGGTAGGAGGAGGCTGGGATCGGCCCTGGGGGCGATTGGGGCCCGCCGGGGCCCACCGGGGCCGGGCGTGGGCGCGAGCGCATGTGGGCGCGGGTAACAGGGCGTGCATGGCTGGCCGGGCCCGCGAGCTTTAACGTGCACGCCAAGCAATTGTTGTAATTGTAGTGGGCTTGTACCTCAGACAGCATGTATCGGGAGCAGCGGCCCGGGCGATCGCAACCTTGCAGTCTTTTCGCTCGTGAGGCTTTACCGCGGCCAGCCGCATAGTACAGCATGCTATGCTGCTGCAACTGCTGCAGCGTGAGGCTCAGCAGGGTCACGCGCGGCTTGCGCGCGCAAAGAGCGCGTGACCCGGACGCGAGACTGCGAGCTAATCTACTGCAGCCTGTGGCAACCTCGTGGCACCTCGTGGACTTGTGGAAAGGGGCTTGTGCCCTACCCAGGTCCGCTTTCCCGCCAAAACCCCCAACATCCCCCTCGGTGCCCTTCAGGTGAACCCGAAGACGCTACCCCAAGCCCGCCTCTCCCGCCTTGCCCGCCCTGCAGGTCTCGGCTTTGGCTATGTCCCAAGACCTCACCACAGCGGATGCGCTCATAGCTGCAACAGACCAATTCTGGAATGCCTGCTATGGTCACTACAACACTACCGGTAGCGCTAACCGGTGCCGCTTCGTGCAACGTGGCATCTGGGAGACCGGGCAGGCAAGTCAGGGCAGCGTACGTAGGGCAGGGCGCAGGGCGGGGTTCGACCAATGTTGTCGATCTGTCTATGCGGCATCTGGCAGACCCAGCAGGCGTGGCACGGCAGGTTGGGGCCGGGGGGTTCGCCCGGTCCGTGTCGGGGGGAGAGGCCTGGTCGGCGGCGCATGCAAGGACCCAGTGCCAGGACCGGGTTCACGCAGTACCCACATCTACCCTGCGGCCCGGAATGCATGCAGGGCTTCATCCTCTACCGAGCGGGCCTGCTGTGCGCCGCCCTGGGCCAGTGCCTGCGGCCGGGCTGCCACGACGACACCGGCGGTGTGACGGCGCCCGGATACGGGGGGCAGCCGGACAGCACCGTCTCCGGACCGCTCAGCCTCTGCACGGTGGAGGGAGTCAGGGGCGGCACGCCAGCTCCAGGTGAGGCAGGGCATCGCAAGGGCACTGGATAACAGCACGCATTGGGCTCAGGACGGATGACGACAGGGTTGTGCCCACTGGCCGTGCCCTGAGGCCCTGCTGCGTTGTAAGCGTGACTGTCACACGCACCCCACGCCTTGCAGGAAACGTCAGCATGCTTCCCGCGGCCCTCTTCCCGACGGCCTACCTGGTGGACAGTGCCTTGCCGTCGTCTGGCTGCTCCGACGGCAACACGTGCCAGTCCACAGGCAAGGAAGGCGGCATGGAGCAGCTCCTACCTGGCAAGGGGGTGACTAGGAGACACTGTTCAGGAGGATTGGTCCAGCCCTCCAGGAAACTAGGATGTCCGGACGGGGCTCTTCGCCTGTTCTCCCTCTTCCCGCTTCATCCCCCTCGCCTCCATCCCTAACAGGGCAGTATGTCATGGATGACTGCGGCGCCGACGGGCCCCAGCAGGCCGCTGGGGAGTCGTTCGAGGTGGGCACGTGCGCCGGCCCCACGGCGTTCTGCGACCTGTCCGCGGTGGTGCGCTACCACCACTAGCACGCCCTGGGCATGGACTGGTGCATGGACGACGGGCTAGACGGCTCCGTGGGCTGCCCGGACGGCTTCTACTGCGCGAAGCACAACTCCACGAGGGGATGGTACTGCAACGCCACCGAGCAGGTTTACTACCCCTCCGGTAAGCGGTGGGTTGGAAACTGGTTGGGTCCAGTCACGTGGCCCCTATTGGAATAATGCGCAGCCAGCCTAGCGGACAGGCCCGGGCGGAACGCACGGGGATCCACCGGCATGCATCTCATAGCCCCCGTCCTTCCCCCCTGCCAGACGCTGCCCCCCTGCCCCGCTCGCGCAACCATCCCCGACCAGGATCCCAGGGCTGGTCCTGCCTGCCCCTCGCCCCCACCTTTGCGGCCAACGCCGAGGTCCAGGGCCTGGAGCTGAGGGCGCGGCTCGGCGCCGCCCCGGCCCCCCTGGAAGACGCCCCGTGGGGGGCCCTCTTCGACGACCCCTCGGCGGCGCTCCTGGGCGCCCCCGACTGCGCCTGCGGGACGGACGACTGGGACCTGGTCTGCCGCCTGGGGGCCCGAACTACCGACTGGCTCAGGGTAAGGCATGCTGCATGCGTCAGCACGGACCCCGCCCGGACCCTGGCCCGCACCAACAGCCATCCGACCCCTCCGTCTTCCCCCCTCGCTCAGGTGTACGACAGACCCACGCTCAAGGCCCGCTCGCCCCTGCTACTGCTCCTCGACCCCTCCCGGGCATTTGGCGGCTCCGTTGCTGTCGTCTGGGCGCACGAGCTATGCAACTTGTGCCTGGACAGGCTCGAACCTGTTGCCATCTATGCCCTGACCAACACCGGCACGGCAGCCCGTACGGCAGCACTCGCCAAGGCGTTGGCCTTGATAAACCTCAACGTGACCGCGGACTGCCCCTCGAGGCTCCTTGGCGTGGTGTCAGACCCCGCTACATCGGACATCGCAACTCGTGCCGGGGCTATGTGTGCCTCGCTGTGGATGTGCCGGGTGCCGGTAAACCTCAACAGGATCACCCTCCGCCACGGAAACTCCACTTCCAAGTCAGGGTAAGTGGGCGGGACGGGACCGGGGTCCGTCCTGCTTCCGACGTCGGTGCCCCTCTCCGTTGCATGGGCCTGTCGCCTTCCGTTTACGGTGGTTCGTGACCCTGCTGCCCCCTTGACCCTGCTCCCAACCCTCGACCTGTGCTGCAGCGGGAGTCTGACCTTCTGCTCCATTGAGGGCGTCGTTGGCGGCGCCTTGTACTACATGCCGCCAAGCGCTTGGAGCCTGCACCCCAACAAGTTCTTGGCGCCCAACTCCTGTGCCGTGAATGCGCCGCCGAGTTTGCCTTTGGTTGCGCCGACCCCAGCGAGGTCTGAGAGGCCTCCATGGACTCCGTGTGCTGGTGCTACGAGGGCTGCAGCCCAGCTGGGAGCAGTGCGGCGGCCTGGGCTACTGCGCCACCGCTTCGAATTCTCCGCCCCGGCCGCCGTCGCCTGAGACTCCGGAGCCGCCGCCCTTGACCCCAAGCCCAACGAACATTGAAGACATGCCCCCGCCTCCAGCATCCAGCCCCCGCGACTGGGCAGCCTCCTCTCCGCTTGCTCCGAGCGCCTCGCCTAACCATGACGACGCGCCTGGGCCCTGGGCCGTGCCTCCTTCGCCCGAGCCTGTGACTGATGGTGCCGGGGACTCATGGTTTCCGACCTGCGTGCCCAACTTGTGCTACACGAGCTCAGGGTCCCAGCAGTGCGGGTGCCGGGCCAGCGACGCTCTGCCCCTGGCCATGCCGCTGCCCGCATCCAATACTGCCAAGTGAGCACGGCGGGGGAATAGATGGAGATAGAGGGAAGGCTTGGGGAAGGGGAGGGGGGTAATGTGCTGGGGCTGGCGGCTCGTGGGCCCTGTTCTGGCGGAGCAGCCGCGCTGAGCACAGCGGGCGCCCTTCCAGGGGGCCTCCATGGCGCCGCGGCCAGCAGGGGACGCTGCAGTCTGTAGGTCGAGCCTGGCTGCCCGAAGGCTACCGTATTAGCGCAGGTAGCGTTCTGCAGGCGGAGACATACCTCAACCCGCGTGTACGCTTGTTTCCTCATCCCGCCTGCAGGTACCTCACTTACCCTCTGGCCATAAGTCACGAGTGTGGACAGCACGAATGGGAGGAGACGTGTTGGGCCGCGCCCAAGTGCAGGTCAGCCAAGGTTTGAGGGCTGTCAAGCATCAACCGTGTGTGGTGGGGGGGGGGTCCACCAGCTCCATGAAGCCTGCCTGGAAGCACGCACTCGCTCAGCACACGCTTTCCGTTTGCCTGCACAACTCGCAGGTGGGAGCCTCGAGACGATGGCCTAGATGGCTCGCTCTGGCTCCTGCACACCGCTGCCCTGGATGGACTACCGGGTGAGCGAGCAGCATGCGTAGCAGCGCAGGGCTCTGCGGAGCTGGTAGGGCGAGCTGGACTTGAGGACCAGCTGGAGCACAGCAAGCAGTCCCGGCGTCCCGCCCTCATCCCCCGCTACCCCCGCACCCCCAACCCCCCGCCGTGGACCTACCCTGTAGGTCTACCTGAACGCCACCTTCTGCCCAGGCTCCCTGTCCGATGACATTGCGACATACATGCAACCTGCAGCCCAGCGCGTCGGACTGCGCCTCGCTGCCGGGGCGCTGTGCCTGGAAGACGGCCGAGGAGGTCAGCTCTGCCGTGGCCCTTCGGACGGCCAGCGCCGACGCACTGAGCCATGAGATGGGCCGGGTGCTCGCTGACAACGCCTTCTCGGACAGCAAGGGTAGGTCTTGGGTCGGCTGCCTCGCGCTGCCCGGATTATCCAAGGAAGACCGCCGGCGGAATGCGACCCCACTCTCCACCCACTCCCACAGCCGCCCTCGCTCCTCGCCCCTCCGTCCGCGCAGGTGTGGACCCTCGAGGCCGTCGCACACAAGAGCCTCGGCGGGGTGAGCTGTTGGCTGCCTGGACCCTCAAGGCCAGCTGCTGTGCCGTGCTATGCTGTGCCTTGCTGTGCTGTGCTGTGCTGTGCTGTGCTGTGCTGTGCTGTGCTGTGCTGTGCTGTGCTGTGCTGTGCTGTGCTGTGCTGTGCTGTGCTGTGCTGTGCTGTGCTGTGCTGTGGCTGGCGCGGATGCACCTCATAGTTTTGGCACGCGGCTCACGCCCTGCTCCTTGCTTGCCTCCAACCATCCCACTGTCCCTCAAGACTGACACCGACGCCGATCGACTATGTGGGCAGCTGCGCGGGCGTGGACGCCTACTATGGCAGCGCGGCCGCGTGCGGCGCCGTGGGCGACCTGGCGGCCTGCGAGGCAGCGCCGGGGTGCGCCTGGCAGCTGCTCCCAGGTTACCTGGCCCCCGGCTGCGTCGCCGCCGACCCCGCCGTCGACCTGGCCGACCTGTGAGCGGCGCGTGGCTGGCGGGGGCTGAGCGTGGCTGGCCAGCCATCCCATGGAGTGGCTTGGGCGAGGGGCTAGCGAGGGTCGTGTGACACGGTGCGCTAGCTCTTCTGTTGCCCCGCCTACAAGCGCACCTGGAAGGCCTTTGGCTCCGTGCTGGGGTTGCAGGTGGGCCCCACGAAGCCGCCGCACATGGCCAGGTTGAGCAGCAGGTAGAAGGGGCGGTCAAAGGGCACACCCGCGCGGGAAGAGCCGGGCGACGTCCAGGTCGTCACCGGCACCTGCGCAATGCAGCGCAGCCTCGATGTTAGAAAAAACGCAATTCACTGGTGGCCCGACCAAGCATCCGGCCCTGGCCAAACGCTGCAGACATTTGCAGCACGCTGGTTGCGCGCGCGGGCGGTGTGTCTTGCTGACCTGGACGTGGCCACACGCACCCTGTTTGCGACTGTGTCATCCAGCAGGAAAGTGATGTCGGTGGCGGACCACACGAGGGACGCCACGAGCCAGCGCGAGAAGCGGTTGGTGAGCGGGTTGTTGCTGAGCGGGGCTTGCTCTGATAGGCGGCAAGGCAGCGGGGGCGGCGGCGGGGTGCGTCATCGGCATGGCCGATGGCGGGGTATAGGCTAGGCCACGAGGCCCGATGCATGGCGGCTTTGCGGGTCGGAGCCGGTCGGAGGCAGCCCCCAGCAGCGGGCGCGGCGAAGGGCGCGGCATGTCATGCGACAGCAGGATAGGAGGAAAGGGGCAGACGGTCAGACCGGATGCTGGCTAGCTGGGCGTAAGTTGTTGGCGCATGCATGTTGACTCGACGCTCGGAAGCTCGTGTTGTGTTCAAGGTGCGGCACATGGTGCATTGTGAGAGGGCAGGGCCGTCGCCGAGGGGCGTGCGTGGTCATGCGTGGGGGTGGCGGGTGGGGGTTGCATGACTCGCGGAATCAAAGACTCATCGACCTGCTAGGCCCCTCGGCCCGTTCCAGGCTGGACAGCAGCAGGCAGAGCAGGGAGCAGGGGACCTCCCCGTCAGAAGCCGGTCTAGGCAGAGTGCGAGCCACACCCTGTTGGGATCTCCCTGTGTACTCTCAGCGGACGGAGGGCTCCTGGCGATACCGGGATGTGGGCGCTTCGTTAAGTTCTTTATCGGTCCGATTGGTCCAATCTATCCCCCAGCTCTACGGTTCTGCACCGCATACCACCCATAGGCACAAGGAAGCAACCCGCAATTCCCGGTACAGTACGTCTCGGGCGAGCCAGAGTGCCCCTTTAGTTGTACCCGGACGCATCCGGACCGCACTCCGGACTGAGAGGCAAATGCGCAAGGCGGCCACTAGTGTGGAGGGCCACTCGCTTACTGGCCCTTGGGCATCTCGGCGCTGGGCCCCGCGACGTCCCACGGCCGCGGCTGTGGGCCTCGTGCATCGCCGGGAATCCGGTCCGGGGGCGCGAGGGGCCTCACAGAGTAAGTCGGCAAGAACCCCCGACCCAGGGTCATATTCAGGCCGACTTTGATGTTCGACAGGCGGCACAACCACTACTGCGTGTTACACTGTAGAAGGCGTGCTCCAGACGCTTATTAGGAATATGACGTCTAAGGCGGGCACTCTGCCAGCGCTCCAGACGCTTACATAACTAACAACAACAAGGGTAGGTGTCTGTCCTCCTCAGGCCAGGGAGAAGGGCTGAGCCCCAAAACCAGCTCTGGGGCCTAACTACCAACAGTTAGCAGACAACTGCACGGCAGCTACAACTGCCCAGGGCCCAGCCGCCAGGGCCTAGAGCAAACACCCAAGGGCCGAAGTAGCCGAAGGGCCAAACGCACAAGTCCTCCCGCGCACCCACACAAGAGTTCGCACCAGCTCGCGGCCCGGTCACAAGCCAGGGCGCAGCAACACGTACGTACAAACACAGTCGAAGCACGCACGCAAAGCCACCCGATCACGGCAGAGTCTTGCTCAAATGCGGCGCCCTCCCGAGCAGTAGGCTACACCGTGGCGAGCCGCTGGAGCAGCCCACCTAGCCCTGGCCGCAACGTCAACCCGATGGGTGACGCAGTCAAGCGACATACCCCGCCGGCCCAGAGGACCCACGTACCGACACCTGTGTTTCGTACCCTCTAGACTGCGAAGGGCACGACGGGGTTCTTGGCGAGGCGGGGTCCTTGGTGGCGTGGCGCAAGCGAGCCGAGGGGGTGCATCTATCGGGCTTGGCGTGGGCGCGGGAACGGCGGCCGGCGCGCCGGCTGGGCCCCGCCCGTGGGGCCGTACACACACACAAACTAGCGCCTCAGGGCACGCAACTATCCATCATGGCAATGATTACCCCAGTATCTAGACATGGCCTCAAAAGTGACCGTAGCTCTCCGGAACGTAGTGTAGGAAAAGCGGAGGAGATTACCCCCCGGCACCCACCGTCATCCGTCCGCGCCCAGGCGAAACTTGCAAGCGCTATTTTTCCCGATCAGCCCAATGTATTGTGCATCAATAGCCGGTGTAAAAGCGGGACTTGACCGTGCGGATATCGCGTTTGCTCGGCGGTCGGCATTCAATGTACGCGAGTTGCGCAGGGTGGGCATGAAGTAGAGTTACAGGGCCCAAAAATAAGAGCAAGAGTGTATAGGGCGTCCTGGCGGCTGCGGACGCTTTTTAGTGGCCACCGACGGAATTTGGGAGTCGCTTCTTTCGTCGCGCGATGCACACACATGCATTTGGGGGGGCACTGGGAGGCGTGCTCGGCTGAGGAGCGTCGGTGGCGGCCGTGTTGGGAATGCAGGGGGCCATTTCGACAGCGGGGTGGCAGCCTCTGTCCAGCGTGCGTCGCCCACTTGCACGCCGGTCGGACTTGTTGAAAATTTTCGGCACTGCACCTCTTACCGAGTCCTACAGTCATGCGTTGGGCGGGGCACTGGGAGTCGTGTTTGGCGTATGCGCGTCGGTGGTGGCCTCGTATGCGTTTTGTCGTTTCGCGTCCCCATCGTTCGTGTCCTCCTACCACGTTGGTCCGACACGCCAAAGTTGTGTATCCTTTCCCCTCCTACCCAGTCTCACAGTCTGTCCCTGAGCAGCATCGGGGCTCATATGCAGGTCGGTCCAACTTGTTGAAATGGTCGGCCCAGTGACCGACCGGGGGACCGGCGGAAGTTGTGTCCCCTTTCCCCTCTTACCCAGTCCCACAGTCATGCGTTGGACAATGAGTCCATCATGGGCGACATGAGTCCCTACCGGGTGTCCTCGCGGCTGCGGACGCCTTTGAGGGGAGTGTCTTTCAATCGCCGCGCGAAACACTTATATGGGTGCGGGGGGGTTGTGGGAGTTGTGCTTGATTGAGGCACGTCGGTGGTGGCCGCATTGGAGTGCATGGGCTCGTTTCGACGGGCTGCGTCGCCAGGGTGCGTCGGTCACTTGCACGACGGTCCGTTGTGTTGAAATCGTCGGGCCCAGTTCATAACTAGGCCCACCGTAATGCCTTGGGAGGGGTACTGGGAGTCAGCACGGCGGGTGTGGCCTCGTTGGGCATGCACGGGGCCGTTTCGTCGTGCTGGGCACGTTGGCTGGCCATCTCCCTTACTTGGGATCGTTGGCCCCGGCACTTCATACCCAGGCCAACAGTCATGCGTTGTGGGGTGTAGTGAGAGCCGGCACGGTGGGTGTGGCCGCTTTGGCAATGCACGGGGCCGTTTCGCCGTGCCTCTTTTTCCGCGGTCGTCGCCCACTTGTTTTACCGTCCGACGTCGAAATATACGGTGCGTCCTTCCTCTTCCTACCCAGCCCCACAGCACATCTCCGAGGTGCATGTATTGAGTCCGATGCGGAGTCTTCGTTCGGGATGTTCTTCGTGTGTGGCGGCTCGGCGACTCGTGGTGCCGACTGTCGTACGTAGGCACGCCCAATTTAAGTGGCCAGTTTGGTGGCTATGCTGTTTATGAATTTATACCTGTGGTTTATATGACCCGAAGCCACTTCAGTTCTCGCGATGCGTAAGACGGAGCCAGAGTGTGTGCAGTGTAGCGATGGCCCTTCGGATGTCTGCGAGGTGAGTGATTGTTGCCCCGGTCTGCACTATCCATCGTTGTTGGTAACTCATGTGTATGCCGTCGTTCAGGTGTGGGAAGGCTCCCCGGTCCGAGACTGGCGATGTCGGGTAAACCATGTGTGCAGAAGCAGTGTTGGGCTCGAGTTGCCCCAGCTGGGCTGGTATTGTGATCCTGAGACTAGTCTGCCTTGCAGTGCGGCTTCGTCTAAGAGGCGCAAGAATGTTGGCCCAGGGTGAGGTTGTTAACATTTGCCGGTCCACCCACACCCACGATCTGTTGAACCTGCTGACCCTGTCAACGTTGGTCGTGTAGGGAGGAGACTAGAGGCGCGTCCGAAGCCGACGACGGTGTTCAGGCCGTTGGCGGCAACGTGTGAGTAACAAGGACCGTGAACCTCACACCACCGCGAGGGACGCACTGTTTTTGGGCGCAGCAATATGAGACGCGTCTGTGATCGTCGTATGTCGGACGACATGGTGGTGGACGCAGCTGGTGATGGCGATGTGAAGGCTCTCCCGGCAAACAAGCAGCCGACGCCTGAGCGGTCCATCCCCGCGAGGTGAGCAGCGAAACCCATAATGTTGCGTGTGGCAGTGCAGGAGCAGACAGTGTCAGCAAGGTTCACTCGCGTTCTGTGTTGTTTCCTTTTCAGCGTCGACGCGAGGGCTGGGGGCGCCATCCCGGTCGAGGGCGGTCCCACCCTCCCCGGTGTCAATGCTCCCATGCCATCGGGCGTTACCCACAACGTCGCGCATGGCATCGAGGCGTCCACGCCGGTCGCCTCTGCAGCCACATCAGGAGCGGCTGTCTCTTCCATCCAGCCGGAGGTCGACGGGTTTGTTGCCGACGACATGGAGGAGGTGGAGGACACCCGCGAGGAATTCGTGGACGCGCCCGTGCGGTGGACCCTTCATCACCCCAATGCCGGCGCAGGGTAGGTCGCTGGAATAGATATTGCAGGCAATCTCTCGTGTTGTCGTTGTGATGAGGTTGTCTGACCGTGGTTCTTTATTGTTTGCAGGGGGTCGTCGGGCGTCACTGTCAGCGCGTTCATGCAGAGCACGGTCGGCAACTACGTGTCCAACCCTGCCTGGTGCATGCAAGTGCTCACTCAGCGCAACCCCAACCCCCCGTCACCGGAGGAGTTCGGGATGACTGGCGACATGGCGTACGGCCTGAAGGGCTGGCAGTACGCGGAATCCAAGTACCCGCCAGCTAAGGACACTCCCGCAAGTCATGTCACTGTGGTCCTGCTGGACTACCACTTCATGAAGCAAGTCGTGGAGCGACTGGACGGATCGCTTGGCCGGCTGGTGAGTTTCATTGTCAAACTTGCACCCTTGCCTTTTGTGTTGTGTCTCTTTGTTGGTGACGCCAGCTTATGCCTCGCAGTTCCGCTTCGAGAACGTGGTGCTGCTCCCCAAGAGCGGTGTCACTGACAAGGTCATGCGAGACTGCCAGCCGCTCCCCAGCGCGACGTACAGGACCACCAACAACTCGCGGATTCACTTCCTGGGCGAGTGGCGCCTCCCGATTGTGCCCGGGCTGAAGGTGGAGAGCGAGCGCCACAGCGTGCGGCGCATTCCTGTGTCGTCCCTCATGGACGAGGGGGTCGACGAGAAGTACACAGACCTTCCTTCAGGCCGCCGCGCGGTGGTGGTGTACCTGGACGGACGCAAAGTGGACCCGGGCCCACGCGTCAAGTGTGTCCGGTACGAAATGGTTCTGGGCGCCAAGCGGGACGGGACGGGCGACGTGCTGCGCTCGGAGTCGGGTGCCCTTGTGATGAAGAACGTGGGCTTCGCCCGCTGCAAGGTGATTCCCGCGAAAAACGACGACCCGTTCTGCAAGGATTTCGACAACACGGTCGAGGAGCAGATGCACGAGCGTCGCCCGGTGGTCGTGCTCGGCGGCGTACTGAAGAAGGGCGCTCTCGCGGAGCCAGGTTCGTCTCCGGCGCTGTGGCTGATGGGAAACCTGCTGTGCCGCGCCCCTCCGGCTTCGACGGCGGTCCGCCTCCTGACGGCCTACGCGCGGCCCAAGCTTCGCATCATTCGCCCGCCCGTGTCGGAGTACCGTGTGGAGTGGCACCAGCGTCTGGCCCCACATGTGTACCCGTATAGCGACGGCCAGCCCGTGGTCCTGCAGTTCCACTTGTGGTCGCCGTTCACGACGTACAGCGCGGGTCCCCGCGCGGTTGCGGGCACGCCGGGAGGGAGCGCGATGTCGTCCGGCAGCGGCGGATCGGCATCGACGCCGTCCTCGGCGCTGGAGCCGAACCCGGTGAGGGCCGTTTGCCGAGGTGTTGGGCGACTCAAAGGGTTGAAGGAGCCTAATCGCAACGCGTTATTGTGTGCAGGTGCCCATGATGGCGGTGGCGTTTGAACACGCGGAGGGCATCGTTCAGGCGGCGGTGAACCGACCGGACCTGTTGTCGGGTCACCTCGCGCTCCCGGAGAACCTCGCGTCACTGGTCCGCAAGAAGCAGACCATGATGCTGAAGGATGCGATGGTTACAGCAGGAGCCGCCTCCGAGCACCAGCTGAGAGGGTGCTGGATTGCTGAAGGTGTCGCTGGATTCCCTGCCGCCGCTCCTGACTGGCACGCTGACGTTTGCGGTGGTGGCGGGTGGTCTCGTCGTGACCAGCATGCAGGACATTTCGGACGAGTGAGGGAGCTCTGAAGGGAAAGTCGGGACTGGACTCAATTGGAGGGTTAACGTCGGGCCGCGGAGGTGGTTGCAGGCTCGTCGCTGAAGGCCGCTGCGTCGTTTGATGCCCGAAGTGGATGAGGTAGAGGTTTGCTTGTGGAGGGCAAGAGGGGTGAGAGGGACTTCCGACTAGGTTATTCGGAAGGAAGGCCAGCAGAACTATGGCGGAATGCTGGGGGGGGGTGTTCCGTAGAGCCTGACTAGGGGAGCCACGTGGAGGGCATGATGAGGAGGGCAACCAGGCAGTCCCTGCTGTCGGTTTTAGCTGTATGTGCTTCGGTGTGTGGGCGTGTTTGGCAACCTGTTTCGTCACAAGGGGTGCCTGGTATAGTGGTGAGTGCACTAGAGCTCCGGGCACGAAAGGTGGAGGGGGGCTGTTCGGTCAAGCTGAATAGCTGTAAGGGCCCTGTGCAAAACGCCTCTGCCGTCGGGGATGTAAGCCCTTTCAATCATTTCGGAGCGCGTCAGAGTATAACGGCGTCGTGAGGTGCCCTTGGTAGTTGGACCGACAAAACGGCTGGTAGCCAGGAGGTAGGCGATATGGGAACACCCTTGACATAACCTCTCGACTGAGCGTGTCCTACATCACCTCTCTCCCCCTTGTCCCCAGCAATCTTACTCTGTCGCTCTCTTGTTGGACAGATACGGCTCCTCGCGAAGGCGTACTCGTTGTGGCCGGTTGCCGGACAGTCGCTTTGCCAGGGGATCGGCCTTGCGATGGCTGGGGCGAGCAGTCCGGTCCCAATTTATGTTTCGCACTACACATTCCCACACACGCCCGCCGCTTGGTTATCATCTAAACACATATAGCGACACGACATACGAGGCGGGCCTCACGCGAACGTTTGCAATATAGATTTGCGAGGCTTGCGCCAAGGCGTCTATGCGGTTATATCTGTAGCGGTTCAACATGGCGGTGTTCTTGAGCTCGCAAGACGTCGATATTGAAGTAGTGCGGCACGAGCTGGCTGGGCTTTTGGAGGCTGGTGGCCCTCCTTCTTCATTCGCAGCCCTCCGCAAACTGAAAAGTGAGACATAAGGCCATGAAGCTCGTGTGGTGAAGTCACGTCCCGCGGTTCCTCAATTGATTCCCCATTTCGCTTTTTCAGGCTGCCTGGAGCCCCCCGGGGGTGGCACAGGGGTGCCTAGGACATCTCAGCTAGGAAAGGTAAGCTCTTGGTAGCTTCCAGCCCGGTGATTTAGGTTGCCGATGACTAGGAGCAAATGTAGAGCGCATCCCTCTAAACACAGGAAGCTCCCTTCCCTGCGTACAGGTGGACAGGGCGCTCGTCGTGAAGTCTGCGAGGCTGTGCTTCCCCGCTGTGTACACACCTTCCGATAAGGGCAGCAGCACCACCCCGGCATCCCCCTACCGATTCAAGGCGGCTGCTTTCCGTCTGCGTCAACCGCCGGAGGGAGTGGAGGATGACGTGTCGACCGCAAAGTTCAACGAGGTCCTCGTCCTTGGCGGGGTAGCGGCTCACGCGGCTGCTCAGGCTCTCGTCGCACACGGCACCGACCACGCTGAGCTCACAGTCGGGTCCGTCTACGTTCTCTCGGTGGGTGAACGGGGATGTTCGTTTGGAGGGTGACTACTTGATACGGCTAGTCACGGTCGCAGTGTTTGGTTCCTTCCCTTACCAGCCAACTTTCCCATTCGCTGAGTGGTTTTAACGGATGTATGTGCATAACATTGCAGGACGAGCTGGAGTTTCAGGCGGATGACTACGATTTCGAGGATGAGAGGTGCACCCTTGCGGTCGCTCTGCTCCACTTCTCAGACGGCGTCATGGGCGCGGTGGTGCCCTTCTGCCTGCCACTCCGGCTGGCGGACCTGGACGGAATCGTGGTGGTGACCCTGGAGAACAACATCCCCGTGTCCCTCTCACCCCTGACGGCTCTTCTCCTCACTCGCCTGGCCGCGCAAGTGACCGCCTTCCTTCAACGTCAGCGCTCCGCCGCGCTGGCGGACTCGGCGTCGTGCGGCTCCTTCTCGTTCTTCTGGGGCGTGCAGAAATCACGGCTGCCCGCTATCGGAGGCGTGCCGGCAGCTGTGGTCCCGGCTCCTGGAGTGATTCAAGGGTACCAAGTGCAGTCCAGCGCTCCTCCGAGTGGCGCCGGTGCCGCACAGGTGCGACCGGCGCCGACGTCGCTGGCGGCCAGCACGGGCTGTTAGTCGGCGCTTCACAACCGCCTCACGCCTTCGCTTTCTCCGCAGACGCCTTCCGCTCTCGCGGCAGATGTTGGAGAGTCGGGCGAGGAGTCCGAGAGCAACGAGGAGCTGTCGGCCAGCGCGTCAGAGGAGGGCGAGACCAACGACGACGACGCTCCGGGCGTCGGCGTCGTTCAACCCCGTGACCCCGCCAACGTTCCCCGGCTTCTGCCTCCATGGAACGATCGAGCCGGCCCTGGCATGAACTGGTCCAAGCGTCTTCCACCCAATCTATTCGACTCCGCGACCGGCGAGTTTCTGCCACCGGCCTGGCTGACCGCTCCCTCCAAGACGCTCACCAAGAGGTTGATGAACGATTCCCATCACTTGCAAGTCCTGCCGAGAAGGTCGGGAGCGTTCAGCCACACGGGACCCGAGGGCGCTGATCAGAGCATGCACGACGCGATTGGAGAGCTAACCACCGACGAGCTGCTCGCAATCTGCGCTTCCCACGCTTGTGTCGTCTGCGACCTTCGTGACGCACGTCTCGACGACCTCTACACGGGTCACCAACTCGCGGGCACCGTTGCTGAGCTCATCCCTTGGCTCGCCATCTCCAGCCCCAGCCTCGCGCCACGACTCTTCGCGGACACGGCGCTGAGGCCGGAGGACCCCACCTTCTGCGAGGTGCGCATCTGGCCAATGTACATGATGCAGTTCGCTCGGACGGCAGCGGTGATGTCCGAGGCTCCCGCTGGGATCACGGGTGCCGTTGCCGAGAAGGAGGGCGAGCGGTATTGGAGTTTGCAGCGTCACCCGGCGATTCTACCCACTGCAAAGGCCATCGTCAACGGTCACATCCACTCCGCCGAGAAGGGCATGGTGGGCATCGCGACGTTGATCGGGGGTCGGTTGACCGTGGAGGGAGTCAAGGCGGCAGCGGGAGTGCGGGGCTCTGTCGCTGCTGCTTCCCGCGCGGCAGCGGGCCCCTCCACGTCCAGGGCGCCAGCTGCTGCGGCAAGTTCTGTGGATGCGACCCCGGTCCAGATCGTCTCGGTCTGCATGTGCTACAACTGCGTGGCGGAGCCCACCCTGAACATGATCATGTACAACATGCTGGAGAGCGGGTTCTTCAAGCGGCACCTGATTGACCCCAAGAATTGCGTCCAGCCACGCGTTCCGTGGTGCCTGCACTTTTTGCGCCTGGACAACATGCGCACAGCGTGGCGCGAACGGTACGGCGAGGCTGCAATGCCGGTGGAGGTGCCCGCCGGCGACCCGCGGCCGCCCATTCGGTCCGCGACGATCGACGTCCTCCCTCGGCCTGTTCTGGTGGGTGCCGGCGCGCCCTCCTTTGACGCTGCCCCCGGAGCCAGCGTAGAGGAGGCGCAGCAGGCTGACGAGATTCAACGCTTGTGGGAGCGCAAAATGGCAGAGCTCGACGTGCCCGAGCCGTCCGCTCGCGGGGGCGATTCCGACGCGTCAAAGCAGGCCGGCCGACGGGCGTGCAAGAAGCTCGCAGTGTACTACAACGACCGGATAGTCTTCCCCGATAAGGACGGCTATGCTTGGTTCCGCGCCACGGAGCTGATCGTGGCTGCCCGCATCGAGACTTGCGCTCTACGGCCAGTGTTCGCACCTCTGCTCGGAAAGCGCACCAAGGTGTGGAAGCGCTTGGGGGACAAGGGCCCGCCTCTGGCCGTGGCGGTGTACATGATGGCGGCCGGAGCTCTGCCACTGCCATACAAGTGCCCGGACGATTTAGGCATGGCTGTCGCGGAACTGCGGTCTGCTCTGGTTCGGCTCGGGGAGTTGGAGGACTTCCCTTCCGACATCACGGTGGCTGGTAAGCCGGAGGTGGAGGAGGACCCCGAGGAAGCCGTCGGGGCAAAGCCCAAGCGTCAGAAGCAGTCGGCGAAGAAGTCTCAGAAGAAGGTCTGCCGTTGATGAGAGTCTGACCGGGTAGCAGCCGGGACCCCGCGGGACGGGACAGACCGAAACGGTGAGGCAGAGGGCGGCAGGAAGATCGCTAGCATTGGGGTTGTCTCAAGTGTAAAGCATGTATGTTCGGTAGTCTGACATAGGCAGCGGTTGTGATGACGCAGGTCAGGTAGTTCTGTGCAGGATGACACGCGAAACGCTGCTGTTACGGCCCTATGGTGGCGCTAGGTTTACGGGGTGTGTGTGTGTGTGAGAGCTGCAACAGGAGTGGAGACCGACGTGTGGGGTATTAGGCAGTAATTTCGACGTTTGTCGAACGGCACCCATGTGCAGACATCATATGCAGCGGTGCAAGCAACTTCGACTTCGCATAGATTAACAATTGTGGCGAACATGGTAGCAGCCACCGCCACGGTCATGAAAAAGTTGTGTCCCAATCCTGCTTGGGCCACCCCACTGACCTCGCGGGGGCCACCCACCCGGCCGAAATTTGCATCATCGGTAACCAATTGCCCGGTAGGCTCGAGGAATTCACCAGTCCAGCCGTGAACCCCTGCGTGCACTACGGTCTGCCAGAGGCAATTCTCGCAGCCAACTGATCACGCCCTGGCGTCGATCACGATTGTGCCCTTCCAGTCGTCGACCCGCATGTCCGCACCGACCCCGACAATTGCGGCGCGGTGAGCATCCAGGAGCGCCCACGACGGAACACTCCTGTTGCGCCATTCCGCCGATGGCGACGTGTACCAAGCAGCCACTAATGGCCGACATATCTCTGCGATGGAAGAGGCATCTGTCCGATTGGCAACAAGGCGGAGCTTGGTGCCTCCGTCACTCCCCCTGTCGCGCCCCGACTCCATTGCAGTCCCGACCTCCACTTTTGCCACCGCCGAGCAGGCTTGCCAGGTCATCGGGAGCTTGGTGAAGAGATCAGCAACGAGCTTCTTTGACATCCGGTACGGCAGTCTTGAGAAGCACCCCTGGATGTGCCTGAACTCGCTGCTCAGCAATACTTGGATTCCGCCACGAGCGTGGCATTCGATATATCTGCAGGAATTGAAACGGTCGGGCGTGTTGGCGATGGGCGGGGCGTAGCCGAAGACGGCCAAGGGTGACTTGCCTTCGATTTGCGTAGATCACCCCGTGCGGTGTGCAGAGTATCATAATCCCGCACGTATCGAAGGAGAGGAGGAGATGGGAGCCGTTTGCGTATGTTCTCAGGACGATTTGCACCTTGAGCCCAGTGTCTGTGCGGCGACCTCCTGTGGTTTTGCGCGAGGAATGGTCGCACCAAGTTGTGAGTGCCGGATGGTTGGGGCCACTCAGTTGTGTAATCCAAGTCTTTGTTGGGTGCTCTTGCAGGCCCACCTTGGGGGTCGTGAGTGTTGAGAGTCACTGTGACCGCGCACTCGGTGACCACCACTTGTGAGATGTCATACCCGTCGTAGAGGCGACGTAGGAAAGACTCGACGATCTTTGTTGCTGCACCTGCATTGACTGCTCCGAGAACGAAGAAGTCGGCGTCGGAGCGGTTGATGGGCTTGTGGCTGTGAGGCGGCCGAAGGGAGTTAGCGACCGCCCCTCCAGCGAGTACCAGTCCGTTGGGCCCCTTCACGTCTTTAGCGATCCACCCGTGCACTAGCGCTTCCACGTTGGTTGCGTCTGCCCACATCATGACCTCTCCCATGTTCTCCAGCAGCCAGGAACCAGCGGCGACGTAATCGGGAGCCGCGGTGGACTGGTCAGCCACGCGGACGCGAGGAGTGGACTCGAACAGTATCGCGGAGAGGGTGCTGACGCCGCGTACCAGCGTCGAGGGGGGCATTGGCAGGGTGGTCTGGGTTCGTTGCAGGTCGTACCAGTGCAGCAAGCACCTGAAGCATTCATCACACGATATAGTCGAGAGGGTGCCAAAGAGTCATCACTCGGCAGCGACGTTTCGTACCTCTCCAGCATGTAGGACGCGCCCGCTCCTGGAGCCAGAAAGCGTAAACGCGAGACACCCTCGCTGTCGTGGTCGGCGCTGACACGCTGCAGCCATCCGAGGTCAAACCTGCCCGACCAGGGAAGGGCTGCGTCCAGGGCTCTGAGGACCAGGCGCTCCTCATTCGGCGACCAGAGGGCGGCGTTGATCTTGAGGACGCTTTCTTCTGTCACCACGTGCTCCAGGGGTCCTTCCAGAATGCAGGGCCGACTCATGCAGTCCCGCAGGGTCTCCATGACCGACGGCTCTGAAAGTAAATGTTTCAGAGTCTGAGCTAACAAACATTTGTCCGTGAGGTGCAGTCGTTGCGAATTGTCACCTTCTTACCGTCTGCTCTTTCGATGACATTGAGCAGGCCCATGACCCCGTCAAGTCCAGCCGACATAAGACGGGGTGTGCGCGTCGGGTGTAGCCGAGGGAGGCGGGCGCGTATTCGCCGACGAAGTCATCTACAGTCCGCAGGAAAGCATTGTGGGTGAGCGGGAATCTGTTCGAACGATTGACAGTGGGGCGACGCCGTTCTCACCGTCGGAACTCATCTGATTCCTGAACATCGTTTCGGTTTCGTCCTCATATCGCTCGCGCCAGTCCTTCATCGACCCTGCGAATGGAGGGAAAGTGTTCGGTCTGCGTTGCCGTCGATAGCTATGCTCCCTCTACACCCCGGTGGCACTCGCACCTTCGTCACGGTTCCGCGACGCTCCTGCCACGTTGGCAAGGTACTCCTGTACCTCTTCCAGCCTGCGGCGGTCGTGGTCGTTCATGGCAACCCACAAACCTTCCGGCAGCAGGACGCCTCCCTCCAACGCGGCAGTGTAGTTACTCATTTTAAAGCCGCCTGGCAACGAAGAGGGGGACCGCGCTTGTTGATGGCAGCCTTGATGGCAGAGCACGATGGCACGGTTGGCTCGCAACGTGGTCTCCCCACCTCCACCTCGGCCCTGACCATAACAGGTTGACTTACTGGGGGATAGAGGTCCTTCCAACGGCAAGTCGGAGAACACTAGGTCGTTGACGCGAGCGCGGCTTTCGGGAGTGTCGGCTGTCGAAAAGGCGGGCGCAAACCCCCCTGCAGGGAACACGTCTGCGAGGAAGAAACTCCCTAGTGACGAAACCACTCAACTTGAGAATGGCAGGGGACGCGAATGAGACTTACGGGGAAGGGTCTCCTGGCATACACGCCGCAGCCAATTCGCCATGTCGGGAACCGGCTTTGTGCTAGTGGGTAATGTCAAGCCAGGGGCCTCACAGAGTAAGTCGGCAAGAACCCCCGACCCAGGGTCATATTCAGGCCGACTTTGATGTTCGACAGGCGGCACAACCACTACTGCGTGTTACACTGTAGAAGGCGTGCTCCAGACGCTTATTAGGAATATGACGTCTAAGCCGGGCACTCTGCCAGCGCTCCAGACGCTTACATAACTAACAACAACAAGGGTAGGTGTCTGTCCTCCTCAGGCCAGGGAGAAGGGCTGAGCCCCAAAACCAGCTCTGGGGCCTAACTACCAACAGTTAGCAGACAACTGCACGGCAGCTACAACTGCCCAGGGCCCAGCCGCCAGGGCCTAGAGCAAACACCCAAGGGCCGAAGTAGCCGAAGGGCCAAACGCACAAGTCCTCCCGCGCACCCACACAAGAGTTCGCACCAGCTCGCGGCCCGGTCACAAGCCAGGGCGCAGCAACACGTACGTACAAACACAGTCGAAGCACGCACGCAAAGCCACCCGATCACGGCAGAGTCTTGCTCAAATGCGGCGCCCTCCCGAGCAGTAGGCTACACCGTGGCGAGCCGCTGGAGCAGCCCACCTAGCCCTGGCCGCAACGTCAACCCGATGGGTGACGCAGTCAAGCGACATACCCCGCCGGCCCAGAGGACCCACGTACCGACACCTGTGTTTCGTACCCTCTAGACTGCGAAGGGCACGACGGGGTTCTTGGCGAGGCGGGGTCCTTGGTGGCGTGGCGCAAGCGAGCCGAGGGGGTGCATCTATCGGGCTTGGCGTGGGCGCGGGAACGGCGGCCGGCGCGCCGGCTGGGCCCCGCCCGTGGGGCCGTACACACACACAAACTAGCGCCTCAGGGCACGCAACTATCCATCATGGCAATGATTACCCCAGTATCTAGACATGGCCTCAAAAGTGACCGTAGCTCTCCGGAACGTAGTGTAGGAAAAGCGGAGGAGATTACCCCCCGGCACCCACCGTCATCCGTCCGCGCCCAGGCGAAACTTGCAAGCGCTATTTTTCCCGATCAGCCCAATGTATTGTGCATCAATAGCCGGTGTAAAAGCGGGACTTGACCGTGCGGATATCGCGTTTGCTCGGCGGTCGGCATTCAATGTACGCGAGTTGCGCAGGGTGGGCATGAAGTAGAGTTACAGGGCCCAAAAATAAGAGCAAGAGTGTATAGGGCGTCCTGGCGGCTGCGGACGCTTTTTAGTGGCCACCGACGGAATTTGGGAGTCGCTTCTTTCGTCGCGCGATGCACACACATGCATTTGGGGGGGCACTGGGAGGCGTGCTCGGCTGAGGAGCGTCGGTGGCGGCCGTGTTGGGAATGCAGGGGGCCATTTCGACAGCGGGGTGGCAGCCTCTGTCCAGCGTGCGTCGCCCACTTGCACGCCGGTCGGACTTGTTGAAAATTTTCGGCACTGCACCTCTTACCGAGTCCTACAGTCATGCGTTGGGCGGGGCACTGGGAGTCGTGTTTGGCGTATGCGCGTCGGTGGTGGCCTCGTATGCGTTTTGTCGTTTCGCGTCCCCATCGTTCGTGTCCTCCTACCACGTTGGTCCGACACGCCAAAGTTGTGTATCCTTTCCCCTCCTACCCAGTCTCACAGTCTGTCCCTGAGCAGCATCGGGGCTCATATGCAGGTCGGTCCAACTTGTTGAAATGGTCAGCCCAGTGACCGACCGGGGGACCGGCGGAAGTTGTGTCCCCTTTCCCCTCTTACCCAGTCCCACAGTCATGCGTTGGACAATGAGTCCATCATGGGCGACATGAGTCCCTACCGGGTGTCCTCGCGGCTGCGGACGCCTTTGAGGGGAGTGTCTTTCAATCGCCGCGCGAAACACTTATATGGGTGCGGGGGGGTTGTGGGAGTTGTGCTTGATTGAGGCACGTCGGTGGTGGCCGCATTGGAGTGCATGGGCTCGTTTCGACGGGCTGCGTCGCCAGGGTGCGTCGGTCACTTGCACGACGGTCCGTTGTGTTGAAATCGTCGGGCCCAGTTCATAACTAGGCCCACCGTAATGCCTTGGGAGGGGTACTGGGAGTCAGCACGGCGGGTGTGGCCTCGTTGGGCATGCACGGGGCCGTTTCGTCGTGCTGGGCACGTTGGCTGGCCATCTCCCTTACTTGGGATCGTTGGCCCCGGCACTTCATACCCAGGCCAACAGTCATGCGTTGTGGGGTGTAGTGAGAGCCGGCACGGTGGGTGTGGCCGCTTTGGCAATGCACGGGGCCGTTTCGCCGTGCCTCTTTTTCCGCGGTCGTCGCCCACTTGTTTTACCGTCCGACGTCGAAATATACGGTGCGTCCTTCCTCTTCCTACCCAGCCCCACAGCACGTCTCCGAGGTGCATGTATTGAGTCCGATGCGGAGTCTTCGTTCGGGATGTTCATCGTGTGTGGCGGCTCGGCGACTCGTGGCGCCGACTGTCGTACGTAGGCACGCCCAATTTAAGTGGCCAGTTTGGTGGCTATGCTGTTTATGAATTTATACCCGTGGTTTATATGACCCAAAGCCACTTCAGTTCTCGCGATGCGTAAGACGGCGCCAGAGTGTGTGCAGTGTAGCGATGGCCCTTCGGATGTCTGCGAGGTGAGTGATTGTTGCCCCGGTCTGCACTATCCATCGTTGTTGGTAACTCATGTGTATGCCGTCGTTCAGGTGTGGGAAGGCTCCCCGGTCCGAGACTGGCGATGTCGGGTAAACCATGTGTGCAGAAGCAGTGTTGGGCTCGAGTTGCCCCAGCTGGGCTGGTATTGTGATCCTGAGACTAGTCTGCCTTGCAGTGCGGCTTCGTCTAAGAGGCGCAAGAATGTCGGCCCAGGGTGAGGTTGTTAACGTTTGCCGGTCCACCCACACCCACGATCTGTTGAACCTGCTGACCCTGTCAACGTTGGTCGTGTAGGGAGGAGACTAGAGGCGCGTCCGAAGCCGACGATGGTGTTCAGGCCGTTGGCGGCAACGTGTGAGTAACAAGGACCGTGAACCTCACACCACCGCGAGGGACGCACTGTTTTTGGGCGCAGCAATATGAGACGCGTCTGTGATCGTCGTATGTCGGACGACATGGTGGTGGACGCAGCTGGTGATGGCGATGTGAAGGCTCTCCCGGCAAACAAGCAGCCGACGCCTGAGCGGTCCATCCCCGCGAGGTGAGCAGCGAAACCCATAATGTTGCGTGTGGCAGTGCAGGAGCAGACAGTGTCAGCAAGGTTCACTCGCGTTCTGTGTTGTTTCCTTTTCAGCGTCGACGCGAGGGCTGGGGGCGCCATCCCGGTCGAGGGCGGTCCCACCCTCCCCGGTGTCAATGCTCCCATGCCATCGGGCGTTACCCACAACGTCGCGCATGGCGTCAAGGCGTCCACGCCGGTCGCCTCTGCAGCCACATCAGGAGCGGCTGTCTCTTCCATCCAGCCGGAGGTCGACGGGTTTGTTGCCGACGACATGGAGGAGGTGGAGGACACCCGCGAGGAATTCGTGGACGCGCCCGTGCGGTGGACCCTTCATCACCCCAATGCCGGCGCAGGGTAGGTCGCTGGAATAGATATTGCAGGCAATCTCTCGTGTTGTCGTTGTGATGAGGTTGTCTGACCGTGGTTCTTTATTGTTTGCAGGGGGTCGTCGGGCGTCACTGTCGGCGCGTTCATGCAGAGCACGGTCGGCAACTACGTGTCCAACCCTGCCTGGTGCATGCAAGTGCTCACTCAGCGCAACCCCAACCCCCCGTCACCGGAGGAGTTCGGGATGACTGGCGACATGGCGTACGGCCTGAAGGGCTGGCAGTACGCGGAATCCAAGTACCCGCCAGCTAAGGACACTCCCGCGAGTCATGTCACTGTGGTCCTGCTGGACTACCACTTCATGAAGCAAGTCGTGGAGCGACTGGACGGATCGCTTGGCCGGCTGGTGAGTTTCATTGTCAAACTTGCACCCTTGCCTTTTGTGTTGTGTCTCTTTGTTGGTGACGCCAGCTTATGCCTTGCAGTTCCGCTTCGAGAACGTGGTGCTGCTCCCCAAGAGCGGTGTCACTGACAAGGTCATGCGAGACTGCCAGCCGCTCCCCAGCGCGACGTACAGGACCACCAACAACTCGCGGATTCACTTCCTGGGCGAGTGGCGCCTCCCGATTGTGCCCGGGCTGAAGGTGGAGAGCGAGCGCCACAGCGTGCGGCGCATTCCTGTGTCGTCCCTCATGGACGAGGGGGTCGACGAGAAGTACACAGACCTTCCTTCAGGCCGCCGCGCGGTGGTGGTGTACCTGGACAGACGCAAAGTGGACCCGGGCCCACGCGTCAAGTGTGTCCGGTACGAAATGGTTCTGGGCGCCAAGCGGGACGGGACGGGCGACGTGCTGCGCTCGGAGTCGGGTGCCCTTGTGATGAAGAACGTGGGCTTCGCCCGCTGCAAGGTGATTCCCGCGAAAAACGACGACCCGTTCTGCAAGGATTTCGACAACACGGTCGAGGAGCAGATGCACGAGCGTCGCCCGGTGGTCGTGCTCGGCGGCGTACTGAAGAAGGGCGCTCTCGCGGAGCCAGGTTCGTCTCCGGCGCTGTGGCTGATGGGAAACCTGCTGTGCCGCGCCCCTCCGGCTTCGACGGCGGTCCGCCTCCTGACGGCCTACGCGCGGCCCAAGCTTCGCATCATTCGCCCGCCCGTGTCGGAGTACCGTGTGGAGTGGCACCAGCGTCTGGCCCCACATGTGTACCCGTATAGCGACGGCCAGCCCGTGGTCCTGCAGTTCCACTTGTGGTCGCCGTTCACGACGTACAGCGCGGGTCCCCGCGCGGTTGCGGGCACGCCGGGAGGGAGCGCGATGTCGTCCGGCAGCGGCGGATCGGCGTCGACGCCGTCCTCGGCGCTGGAGCCGAACCCGGTGAGGGCCGTTTGCCGAGGTGTTGGGCGACTCAAAGGGTTGAAGGAGCCTAATCGCAACGCGTTATTGTGTGCAGGTGCCCATGATGGCGGTGGCGTTTGAACACGCGGAGGGCATCGTTCAGGCGGCGGTGAACCGACCGGACCTGTTGTCGGGTCACCTCGCGCTCCCGGAGAACCTCGCGTCACTGGTCCGCAAGAAGCAGACCATGATGCTGAAGGATGCGATGGTTACAGCAGGAGCCGCCTCCGAGCACCAGCTGAGAGGGTGCTGGATTGCTGAAGGTGTCGCTGGATTCCCTGCCGCCGCTCCTGACCGGCACGCTGACGTTTGCGGTGGTGGCGGGTGGTCTCGTCGTGACCAGCATGCAGGACATTTCGGACGAGTGAGGGAGCTCTGAAGGGAAAGTCGGGACTGGACTCAATTGGAGGGTTAACGTCGGGCCGCGGAGGTGGTTGCAGGCTCGTCGCTGAAGGCCGCTGCGTCGTTTGATGCCCGAAGTGGATGAGGTAGAGGTTTGCTTGTGGAGGGCAAGAGGGGTGAGAGGGACTTCCGACTAGGTTATTCGGAAGGAAGGCCAGCAGAACTATGGCGGAATGCTGGGGGGGGTGTTCCGTAGAGCCTGACTAGGGGAGCCACGTGGAGGGCATGATGAGGAGGGCAACCAGGCAGTCCCTGCTGTCGGTTTTAGCTGTATGTGCTTCGGTGTGTGGGCGTGTTTGGCAACCTGTTTCGTCACAAGGGGTGCCTGGTATAGTGGTGAGTGCACTAGAGCTCCGGGCACGAAAGGTGGAGGGGGGCTGTTCGGTCAAGCTGAATAGCTGTAAGGGCCCTGTGCAAAACGCCTCTGCCGTCGGGGATGTAAGCCCTTTCAATCATTTCGGAGCGCGTCAGAGTATAACGGCGTCGTGAGGTGCCCTTGGTAGTTGGACCGACAAAACGGCTGGTAGCCAGGAGGTAGGCGATATGGGAACACCCTTGACATAACCTCTCGACTGAGCGTGTCCTACATCACCTCTCTCCCCCTTGTCCCCAGCAATCTTACTCTGTCGCTCTCTTGTTGGACAGATACGGCTCCTCGTGAAGGCGTACTCGTTGTGGCCGGTTGCCGGACAGTCGCTTTGCCAGGGGATCGGCCTTGCGATGGCTGGGGCGAGCAGTCCGGTCCCAATTTATGTTTCGCACTACACATTCCCACACACGCCCGCCGCTTGGTTATCATCTAAACGCATATAGCGACACGACATACGAGGCGGGCCTCACGCGAACGTTTGCAATATAGATTTGCGAGGCTTGCGCCAAGGCGTCTATGCGGTTATATCTGTAGCGGTTCAACATGGCGGTGTTCTTGAGCTCGCAAGACGTCGATATTGAAGTAGTGCGGCACGAGCTGGCTGGGCTTTTGGAGGCTGGTGGCCCTCCTTCTTCATTCGCAGCCCTCCGCAAACTGAAAAGTGAGGCATAAGGCCATGAAGCTCGTGTGGTGAAGTCACGTCCCGCGGTTCCTCAATTGATTCCCCATTTCGCTTTTTCAGGCTGCCTGGAGCCCCCCGGGGGTGGCACAGGGGTGCCTAGGACATCTCAGCTAGGAAAGGTAAGCTCTTGGTAGCTTCCAGCCCGGTGATTTAGGTTGCCGATGACTAGGAGCAAATGTAGAGCGCATCCCTCTAAACACAGGAAGCTCCCTTCCCTGCGTACAGGTGGACAGGGCGCTCGTCACGAAGTCTGCGAGGCTGTGCTTCCCCGCTGTGTACACACCTTCCGATAAGGGCAGCAGCACCACCCCGGCATCCCCCTACCGATTCAAGGCGGCTGCTTTCCGTCTGCGTCAACCGCCGGAGGGAGTGGAGGATGACGTGTCGACCGCAAAGTTCAACGAGGTCCTCGTCCTTGGCGGGGTAGCGGCTCACGCGGCTGCTCAGGCTCTCGTCGCACACGGCACCGACCACGCTGAGCTCACAGTCGGGTCCGTCTACGTTCTCTCGGTGGGTGAACGGGGATGTTCGTTTGGAGGGTGACTACTTGATACGGCTAGTCACGGTCGCAGTGTTTGGTTCCTTCCCTTACCAGCCAACTTTCCCATTCGCTGAGTGGTTTTAACGGATGTATGTGCATAACATTGCAGGACGAGCTGGAGTTTCAGGCGGATGACTACGATTTCGAGGATGAGAGGTGCACCCTTGCGGTCGCTCTGCTCCACTTCTCAGACGGCGTCATGGGCGCGGTGGTGCCCTTCTGCCTGCCACTCCGGCTGGCGGACCTGGACGGAATCGTGGTGGTGACCCTGGAGAACAACATCCCCGTGTCCCTCTCACCCCTGACGGCTCTTCTCCTCACTCGCCTGGCCGCGCAAGTGACCGCCTTCCTTCAACGTCAGCGCTCCGCCGCGCTGGCGGACTCGGCGTCGTGCGGCTCCTTCTCGTTCTTCTGGGGCGTGCGGAAATCACGGCTGCCCGCTATCGGAGGCGTGCCGGCAGCTGTGGTCCCGGCTCCTGGAGTGATTCAAGGGTACCAAGTGCAGTCCAGCGCTCCTCCGAGTGGCGCCGGTGCCGCACAGGTGCGACCGGCGCCGACGTCGCTGGCGGCCAGCACGGGCTGTTAGTCGGCGCTTCACAACCGCCTCACGCCTTCGCTTTCTCCGCAGACGCCTTCCGCTCTCGCGGCAGATGTTGGAGAGTCGGGCGAGGAGTCCGAGAGCGACGAGGAGCTGTCGGCCAGCGCGTCAGAGGAGGGCGAGACCAACGACGACGACGCTCCGGGCGTCGGCGTCGTTCAACCCCGTGACCCCGCCAACGTTCCCCGGCTTCTGCCTCCATGGAACGATCGAGCCGGCCCTGGCATGAACTGGTCCAAGCGTCTTCCACCCAATCTATTCGACTCCGCGACCGGCGAGTTTCTGCCACCGGCCTGGCTGACCGCTCCCTCCAAGACGCTCACCAAGAGGTTGATGAACGATTCCCGTCACTTGCAAGTCCTGCCGAGAAGGTCGGGAGCGTTCAGCCACACGGGACCCGAGGGCGCTGATCAGAGCATGCACGACGCGATTGGAGAGCTAACCACCGACGAGCTGCTCGCAATCTGCGCTTCCCACGCTTGTGTCGTCTGCGACCTTCGTGACGCACGTCTCGATGACCTCTACACGGGTCACCAACTCGCGGGCACCGTTGCTGAGCTCATCCCTTGGCTCGCCATCTCCAGCCCCAGCCTCGCGCCACGACTCTTCGCGGACACGGCGCTGAGGCCGGAGGACCCCACCTTCTGCGAGGTGCGCATCTGGCCAATGTACATGATGCAGTTCGCTCGGACGGCAGCGGTGATGTCCGAGGCTCCCGCTGGGATCACGGGTGCCGTTGCCGAGAAGGAGGGCGAGCGGTATTGGAGTTTGCAGCGTCACCCGGCGATTCTACCCACTGCAAAGGCCATCGTCAACGGTCACATCCACTCCGCCGAGAAGGGCATGGTGGGCATCGCGACGTTGATCGGGGGTCGGTTGACCGTGGAGGGAGTCAAGGCGGCAGCGGGAGTGCGGGGCTCTGTCGCTGCTGCTTCCCGCGCGGCAGCGGGCCCCTCCACGTCCAGGGCGCCAGCTGCTGCGGCAAGTTCTGTGGATGCGACCCCGGTCCAGATCGTCTCGGTCTGCATGTGCTACAACTGCGTGGCGGAGCCCACCCTGAACATGATCATGTACAACATGCTGGAGAGCGGGTTCTTCAAGCGGCACCTGATTGACCCCAAGAATTGCGTCCAGCCACGCGTTCCGTGGTGCCTGCACTTTTTGCGCCTGGACAACATGCGCACAGCGTGGCGCGAACGGTACGGCGAGGCTGCAATGCCGGTGGAGGTGCCCGCCGGCGACCCGCGGCCGCCCATTCGGTCCGCGACGATCGACGTCCTCCCTCGGCCTGTTCTGGTGGGTGCCGGCGCGCCCTCCTTTGACGCTGCCCCCGGAGCCAGCGTAGAGGAGGCGCAGCAGGCTGACGAGATTCAACACTTGTGGGAGCGCAAAATGGCAGAGCTCGACGTGCCCGAGCCGTCTGCTCGCGGGGGCGATTCCGACGCGTCAAAGCAGGCCGGCCGACGGGCGTGCGAGAAGCTCGCAGTGTACTACAACGACCGGATAGTCTTCCCCGATAAGGACGGCTATGCTTGGTTCCGCGCCACGGAGCTGATCGTGGCTGCCCGCATCGAGACTTGCGCTCTACGGCCAGTGTTCGCACCTCTGCTTGGAAAGCGCACCAAGGTGTGGAAGCGCTTGGGGGACAAGGGCCCGCCTCCGGCCGTGGCGGTGTACATGATGGCGGCCGGAGCTCTGCCACTGCCATACAAGTGCCCGGACGATTTAGGCATGGCTGTCGCGGAACTGCGGTCTGCTCTGGTTCGGCTCGGGGAGTTGGAGGACTTCCCTTCCGACATCACGGTGGCTGGTAAGCCGGAGGTGGAGGAGGACCCCGAGGAAGCCGTCGGGGCAAAGCCCAAGCGTCAGAAGCAGTCGGCGAAGAAGTCTCAGAAGAAGGTCCGCCGTTGATGAGAGTCTGACCGGGTAGCAGCCGGGACCCCGCGGGACGGGACAGACCGAAACGGTGAGGCAGAGGGCGGCAGGAAGATCGCTAGCATTGGGGTTGTCTCAAGTGTAAAGCATGTATGTTCGGTAGTCTGACATAGGCAGCGGTTGTGATGACGCAGGTCAGGTAGTTCTGTGCAGGATGACACGCGAAACGCTGCTGTTACGGCCCTATGGTGGCGCTAGGTTTACGGGGGGGGGGTGTGTGTGAGAGCTGCAACAGGAGTGGAGACCGACGTGTGGGGTATTAGGCAGTAATTTCGACGTTTGTCGAACGGCACCCATGTGCAGACATCATATGCAGCGGTGCAAGCAACTTCGACTTTGCATAGATTAACAATCGTGGCGAACATGGTAGCAGCCACCGCCACGGTCATGAAAAAGTTGTGTCCCAATCCTGCTTGGGCCACCCCACTGACCTCGCGGGGGCCACCCACCCGGCCGAAATTTGCATCATCGGTAACCAATTGCCCGGTAGGCTCGAGGAATTCACCAGTCCAGCCGTGAACCCCTGCGTGCACTACGGTCTGCCAGAGGCAATTCTCGCAGCCAACTGATCACGCCCTGGCGTCGATCACGATTGTGCCCTTCCAGTCGTCGACCCGCATGTCCGCACCGACCCCGACAACTGCGGCGCGGTGAGCATCCAGGAGCGCCCACGACGGAACACTCCTGTTGCGCCATTCCGCCGATGGCGACGTGTACCAAGCAGCCACTAATGGCCGACATATCTCTGCGATGGAAGAGGCATCTGTCCGATTGGCAACAAGGCGGAGCTTGGTGCCTCCGTCACTCCCGCTGTCGCGCCCCGACTCCATTGCAGTCCCGACCTCCACTTTTGCCACCGCCGAGCAGGCTTGCCAGGTCATTGGGAGCTTGGTGAAGAGATCAGCAACGAGCTTCTTTGACATCCGGTACGGCAGTCTTGAGAAGCACCCCTGGATGTGCCTGAACTCGCTGCTCAGCAATACTTGGATTCCGCCACGAGCGTGGCATTCGATATATCTGCAGGAATTGAAACGGTCGGGCGTGTTGGCGATGGGCGGGGCGTAGCCGAAGACGGCCAAGGGTGACTTGCCTTCGATTTGCGTAGATCACCCCGTGCGGTGTGCAGAGTACCATAATCCCGCACGTATCGAAGGAGAGGAGGAGATGGGAGCCGTTTGCGTATGTTCTCAGGACGATTTGCACCTTGAGCCCAGTGTCTGTGCGGCGACCTCCTGTGGTTTTGCGCGAGGAATGGTCGCACCAAGTTGTGAGTGCCGGATGGTTGGGGCCACTCAGTTGTGTAATCCAAGTCTTTGTTGGGTGCTCTTGCAGGCCCACCTTGGGGGTCGTGAGTGTTGAGAGTCACTGTGACCGCGCACTCGGTGACCACCACTTGTGAGATGTCATACCCGTCGTAGAGGCGACGTAGGAAAGACTCGACGATCTTTGTTGCTGCACCTGCATTGACTGCTCCGAGAACGAAGAAGTCGGCGTCGGAGCGGTTGATGGGCTTGCGGCTGTGAGGCGGCCGAAGGGAGTTAGCGACCGCCCCTCCAGCGAGTACCAGTCCGTTGGGCCCCTTCACGTCTTTAGCGATCCACCCGTGCACTAGCGCTTCCACGTTGGTTGCGTCTGCCCACATCATGACCTCTCCCATGTTCTCCAGCAGCCAGGAACCAGCGGCGACGTAATCGGGAGCCGCGGTGGACTGGTCAGCCACGCGGACGCGAGGAGTGGACTCGAACAGTATCGCGGAGAGGGTGCTGACGCCGCGTACCAGCGTCGAGGGGGGCATTGGCAGGGTGGTCTGGGTTCGTTGCAGGTCGTACCAGTGCAGCAAGCACCTGAAGCATTCATCACACGATATAGTCGAGAGGGTGCCAAAGAGTCATCACTCGGCAGCGACGTTTCGTACCTCTCCAGCATGTAGGACGCGCCCGCTCCTGGAGCCAGAAAGCGTAAACGCGAGACACCCTCGCTGTCGTGGTCGGCGCTGACACGCTGCAGCCATCCGAGGTCAAACCTGCCCGACCAGGGAAGGGCTGCGTCCAGGGGCTCTGAGGACCAGGCGCTCCTCATTCGGCGACCAGAGGGCGGCGTTGATCTTGAGGACGCTTTCTTCTGTCACCACGTGCTCCAGGGGTCCTTCCAGAATGCAGGGCCGACTCATGCAGTCCCGCAGGGTCTCCATGACCGACGGCTCTGAAAGTAAATGTTTCAGAGTCTGAGCTAACAAACATTTGTCCGTGAGGTGCAGTCGTTGCGAATTGTCACCTTCTTACCGTCTGCTCTTTCGATGACATTGAGCAGGCCCATGACCCCGTCAAGTCCAGCCGACATAAGACGGGGTGTGCGCGTCGGGTGTAGCCGAGGGAGGCGGGCGCGTATTCGCCAACGAAGTCATCTACGGTCCGCAGGAAAGCATTGTGGGTGAGCGGGAATCTGTTCGAACGATTGACAGTGGGGCGACGCCGTTCTCACCGTCGGAACTCATCTGATTCCTGAACATCGTTTCGGTTTCGTCCTCATATCGCTCGCGCCAGTCCTTCATCGACCCTGCAAATGGAGGGAAAGTGTTCGGTCTGCGTTGCCGTCGATAGCTATGCTCCCTCTACACCCCGGTGGCACTCGCACCTTCGTCACGGTTCCGCGACGCTCCTGCCACGTTGGCAAGGTACTCCTGTACCTCTTCCAGCCTGCGGCGGTCGTGGTCGTTCATGGCAACCCACAAACCTTCCGGCAGCAGGACGCCTCCCTCCAACGCGGCAGTGTAGTTACTCATTTTAAAGCCGCCTGGCAACGAAGAGGGGGACCGCGCTTGTTGATGGCAGCCTTGATGGCAGAGCACGATGGCACGGTTGGCTCGCAACGTGGTCTCCCCACCTCCACCTCGGCCCTGACCATAACAGGTTGACTTACTGGGGGATAGAGGTCCTTCCAACGGCAAGTCGGAGAACACTAGGTCGTTGACGCGAGCGCGGCTTTCGGGAGTGTCGGCTGTCGAAAAGGCGGGCGCAAACCCCCCTGCAGGGAACACGTCTGCGAGGAAGAAACTCCCTAGTGACGAAACCACTCAACTTGAGAATGGCAGGGGACGCGAATGAGACTTACGGGGAAGGGTCTCCTGGCATACACGCCGCAGCCAATTCGCCATGTCGGGAACCGGCTTTGTGCTAGTGGGTAATGTCAAGCCAGAGGCCCGCGTCTTGTGTAGTGGTTGCTTAGAATGCTGCGATTGTCTGGAAAGTTTGTCGGCGCGGACTAAAAGGCCCGGAGTCCAGCCGGTCCCCTCACCCTGAAGCCTGACAATCACAAACGACACCACTCGAAATTGTGCTTGCTCTGCTACAAAAACCACCGTGGTCTGTAACCGAGCGCCACTGCGGACGTTTGAATGCAGCGGTGGCACGAGCACAAGGAAGCTAGACATGAGCCTCATCTCTCCGCTGAGTATTAGCTCAGATTCCGTCAAGCACTTGTTCAGAAAAGCAGCAAAGGATCGGCAGGACGCGGGCGAGGACTCGCCAGTCGCGGCTGCTCTCGGAGCGCAGCGGCCCAGGGGTACTTCACTCGTGAGTCTGATGATGCTGCCGATCGCCCGGCAACCATCCACTGCAATTTCGTGCCTCGCCCTTGGCAGGCCTCGTGCATGACCGCACAACAGCGAACCAGGCTGCACAAGGGCCCCGGACATACGAGCTCCAGGACGAGATCAATGAACTCCTACTGGGAACGGTGAGAGTGCGGAGCCGAGGGTGACAGGTCCCACGCCTACAATTGCGACAGATTCCGCCTCTTTGCAGGTCGTGGACTTCTATAAAGACGCGGGGCACGACAATGGTGACGCCACTCGTCCACGTGGCGCCCCCAGCCGCTCAACCCCAACGACGTGACATCGGCGCCGTTGAGGGTTGCCGACCTCACCGACCCCGGTGCCGTGTTCGACGGTGGAGACGGGACCCTCGTGTGCGACTTTTTGGGCATCATCTGTCTGTCGGACGAGTTCAAGAACGCCAGCAGCCTGGAACGCGTGCACATGGTGCGGGAGACGCCCCTGCGGGACCTGCTGATGCCGGTCTCGAACAAACCAGAGACCGCGGGCGGCGAGGAGAGTTGGAGGTGCGTCCCCGCTCCGTCTGCGGCATCGGAAGCGCCCGCAAGCGGAGAGAGCGCCTGCAGCATGCCGCCACCCTCCGCCCCGGGGGTGGCCGAGATGGCGCTGGCGGTGCCGGTGGGTGTTGGCAAAGTTGGGCCTTGCATAGGGGTGTTTCCTGACACAATGGGCCGTGGGGAAAAGGCTGGGTACTCAAGCGCAAGCCCGCGACATCTCTCAGGAAGGCAGCGTGACTCGTTGTCCTTACTCGCCGTCCTCGCTTCTCACGCCCCTGCGGTTATCGCACCCCGTTGAACGTTCGCAGATACTGGTCAAGGTCACCGACGACGCGACGATCTACCAGACGCCGGTGGCCATCGTCAGCGCCGCCCCTCCTCGGTCCGCAAGGTCCGGTTCGAGTTCTGGCCGAGGCAGCGATGTGAGCTTCCTCGGACTCGCGAATTCTGGGACCTGGGTGACGGCCTCGTCAAGATCCGGCCAGTGCGCAAGGGGTTTTTGACGTGATGCGGTCCTGCTGGTTGGTCCAAGACGGTGGGCCGTGTACAACATCAAGGCGTTCGCGACGAAATGGGCGGCGAGTCCGCCGCAGGTCGGCCGGCTGCCTTCCAACCTCGGAATCGCGCTCGACACTGGGGCCGGGCGGCTGGGGGGCGCACCTACGCCGCGAGCGGAGCCAAGGCGCGGCCGCTGGCGCAGGCCGGAACATCGGCTCGGTGCGGGCGAGGGTGGCGGCAGCGGCGAGCGACGAGGAGCCCGTCATCCAAGTGCGGAGAGTAACGTAAAGTAAGTAAGTAAAGGGAAATTGGCCGTTTGCACGCTTCCCGTAAACTATGTCGCGGCCGTGCTCTGTCCAACCGTCGATCGCCCCTGCATGGCTTGTGTGCAGCCCTGCAGGCCAGCATCTAAAACAGCGGCGCCGCGGGGATGGCGCGGGGGGACGACGACGACAGTGACTACAAGCGCAGGGAAGGTAGGTTCGCCGATCGATGGTC